>CAKALG010041692.1:7315-21247 GCA_916700815.1 Helicolenus hilgendorfi
AAAGGATAAACTGAGTTGTTTTCTTTGACTTGAAGGTGGCAGACCACTGGCAGCAGCTGATGCTGAAGATGGAGGATCGACTTAAGCTGGTTAATGCTTCTGTGGCCTTCTACAAGACCTCTGAACAGGTACTTGGGAGTTCGAGCGAAAACGACAAAAAAAGGATAATGAGAATTACCTGCTTGTGCCAGAGTATGAATAAAAAATTGCTCCCAAGGATGTGCAGTTTCACAGGTTGCATGTACGTCTTGAGCAGGAGAAGGTCAGTGTTGCATTTCACAGTGGTTTAATGTTCTGCCTCATCTATGTTTCAGGTGTGCAGTGTGTTAGAAAGCCTGGAGCAGGAGTATAAGAGAGAGGAAGACTGGTGTGGTGGTGCTGATAAACTGGGCCCGAACAGTGAGTCAGACCACGTCACCCCCATGATCAGCAAACATCTGGAGCAGAAAGAGGCCTTCCTCAAGGTGAGAAAGAAGACGCTATTGCAATTTATATTTTGAAATGACGCGTATAATCACTAGGGCTGTCAAAGTTAATGCGATAATAACGTGTCAACGCAAATTTGTTTTGACGCCACTAATTTCTTTAACACATTAACGCAACTTGCGATTCTTAGGTTGTAGCGGACTCAAGCTAGATGAAGATACTGGCATCATATGAAACTAGAAAACCTAAGGAATCCATCGGTACCAGCCATGTCATACTGGCTTGTCACGAAGGAGGCTAAATAATGCTCTAATCTTACACTAAATTTTGGAAAGGAAAAACTGGCATGGTTATTTTCAA
Source organism: Helicolenus hilgendorfi (assembly GCA_916700815.1). Taxonomy (NCBI): domain Eukaryota; kingdom Metazoa; phylum Chordata; class Actinopteri; order Perciformes; family Sebastidae; genus Helicolenus; species Helicolenus hilgendorfi. The sequence goes on from CAKALG010041692.1 coordinate 8,102, forward strand.
AGAGATCCTTTGACCTCTGACCTCAAGATATGTGAATGAAAATGGGTTCTATGGGTACCCACGAGTCTTAATCGCAATTATATATTTTAATGGTTTGACAGCCTAATAATCACTTGTTAATTGTGTGATTCTAAGCTATTTTATTAGTCAGAAGGATATTATCATTGACCCTGTAAGTGACATCTGTTCTCATTGTGCACACTTACAGGCCTGCACGTTAGCCAGGCGTAATGCTGATGTCTTCTTGAAGTACCTGCACAGGAACAGTGTCAACATGCCCGGCATGTTGTCCCACGTCAAAGCTCCGGAGACTCAGGTTAAGAGTAAGTAGACGGGTCATTAATCACCTTTATCTTTTCTGCATCTAATCTTTACAGAGATGTTAAGTTGTTATTATCTTATCTCACTTTTTCTCTCCACGGTTTCTTAATTTATTCACAGGACTATAACTTCAGGTGTTTTTTTTCCTGTATAATGCTGATGTACAGTGATAAACATCTTGACTAATGTATTTTTTTGTGCTTGTGTTGTATCATCAGATATCTTGAATGAGTTGCTGCAGAGAGAGAACAGAGTGCTCCACTTCTGGACTATGAGGAAGCGGCGGCTGGACCAGTGTCAGCAATACGTAGTGTTTGAACGCAGCGCCAAACAGGTGTGTCCTTATGATTGCATGTGTACTGTAAGTTTATGTGTGCACTTGCAAAAAGCACAATTTGGAGATAAAGCTGAGCATGCCGGTGCATCGTGTCATTCGATTCACTACAGACAGAGTGAGTAGAAATATGCCTCCTCCCTGTTAGATGACTGGCTGGTTTGTATTGGAACTAAATTAGCAAGTTGACTTGTCTCAGTTAGCATACAGCTGCAACTCCCATCTTGATTCGTCTCTCTTTTTAAATCAAGCGGTCTGTTTTTCTTAGTAATGATACATTGCAAATATACTGGAAGTGATGTAAGCTGGCCGACATTTGCAACAATGACAGACTTTTAGACGGCTATCATTATGTGGCCCAGTAAATTTAAACACTACGTTTATTACAGAGCATTGCCAAACATAAGTCTCCAACCGCTCATTTTTACCCCTCAGGCAGCACTGAACATTTCAACCACTGGAATTTTTATTGTAAAGTTTTTCTGTGTTTTGGAAGAAAAAGAGAACCGAGCTAGGATGATGGGTCAAGGTCAATATTTCTCAGTCCGACAAGTCTCCGATCAGCCATTGTTCAAAGATACAAGAACCTATGAGATGGACAGTTAGGATATTACTATTTTCAGCAGCAGCCAACATCTCTTCTTATCTTATCTTCCTCTTATTTAAACATGACTTTGACTGCTGGAAACTCTACAATTTCAAAAAGCCACACCAAGTTAGAATCTGTGGCTCTTAACTCCGTCCTTGTGTACCAGGTCTAGGACTGTTTAAATACAGACACTTTGCTCCCTCTTGTGGTGTTTGGTTAGCACAGCGCAACCACACAGCAACTCCCTTAGCCAATAAAAATCAGATGACATCATAGATGTTTCTAGGACATGGCTATTCTAGGGCGATCCAGGTTTTATCCCCAGGGCCCAAATGCTTTCTGGTCTCACAGTTTGACTGGACCAGTTCTGCTACTGTTGGTCAGGGTCTGAAGGCCCAGTTTATAAAGTACACAGACGTGGAAAAAGGAATAGAAGCTAAGTAGGACCTTTGGCAATGTATGTTTAAGCTACATTTTTAAGAGGTGGCAACAGATTGTTAAAAATCGAATTCCTGTATCATATTGTTGTGTCTAAAATGTGATCGGGGGACATCATGAAGGGATTAAACTGTACAGTGGAAAATACTATACATATCAAACCACGATCAGTTCATATTTAAACAAATGTCACACTAGATAGGAGAGGATGAAGGGACGATGATGAGTTTAACAAACTGCCCTTGGCTTTAATTTTATTGTAGTAATAAGAGTTTCAAGTGTACCAACTTGTACCGGCTCTTCAGATTTGGATAGTTAATAGAGACTGTGTTAAATTGTGTAACTAAAATCCCTGCATTGTAAATGTTCTCACTTGTGATTGGTTGTTTCCTCAGGCCCTGGAGTGGATCCATGACACCGGGGAGTTTTACCTGTCCACACACACATCCACCGGCTCCAGCATTCACCACACACAGGAGCTGCTAAAAGAGCACGAAGACTTCCAGATCACAGCAAAGGTATGTGTTTTGTGTGTTTATGTTTGTTTGTATCAGATCTATTACTGTGTAAAAGAAGGTGTGAAGGATAGAGACTGTATTTGTGTATCTGTGTGCCTGTAGCTCTGCTTGTTGTGTTGTGTCGTGTGAACGTTTGCACAGTCCTGCGCTCCTCTGGGAGGCCCATTCCCAGGGCAGTGTATTGTCCCAGTTCCTCATTACTGTGTCACTGTTATTGTGTTAGAGAACAAGCTATTGTGTCCGTTAAGCAACACACTGATTCCTAACTCTCTACCTCTACCTTTCCTCCACCGGCACTGGCTCTCTGCGGCCACCTCTCTTTTCTCTCTCTATCCCCTCCCTCAATGTCCCTCTATTGACAGCAAACCAAAGAGCGGGTAAAGCTGTTGATCCAGCTGGCGGATGGGTTTTGTGACAAGGGACACGCCCATGCCCTGGAGATAAAGAAATGGGTGTCCTCAGTGGACAAGCGTTACAGGGACTTCTCACTCCGCATGGACAAATACCGAACCTGCCTGGAAACAGCGCTTGGCATTTCTTCCGACTCCAACAAGGCCGTGAGTGCACACCATTGATAAAAATCAAAGAAGAACACAGATATAATTTCTATTCTTCTTAATGTGTTTTGACAAACTACTGCTTTATCCTAAAACCTTGAGTCGACGCTCTATAATGAAAGACTATAGAGAGATACAGCCGTTGATGCAGTCCATGTCTGGCACAGGTTATACTGCAACCTTAGCCTCTAGCCTTTCTAGGATGAGATTAAAAGAAAATTGTGTTTTATGTGATGAATATAATCATACAAACTACTCCTGGCTTTAATGTTATTGCAGCTTCAAGAGTAGGAGCTTGCACCAGGTGGTCAGATGTAGATAGATATTGGAGACTGACACCTTCTGTCACTCGTGTTTAAACTCCATTTCCCACCAGTTCATTTTAATGAAGTGGTGCTAAGAGAAAACAAATGCGTCACACACTGGTGTGTTGACTAGTGAATGACCTCCGTGCCTGTTGTGCGCAACATAAAAGCCGCTGTCTCCTTTTCAGAGTAAAGAGCTGCAACTGGACATCATCCCAGCCAGTGCCCCAGGGTCAGAGGTCAAGTTGAGGGATGCTGCCCACGAACTCAACGAGGAGAAGAGGAAGTCAGCGCGAAGGAAAGAGTGAGTGCAAGACATTTCCCTGGCACGCTGTCTCCTGATCGCCACCTGATGTTCAGCATCACAGGTTTCCTACACAGGCCTGGAAAGAATGAATAATTCAGTGATTTCCTGCAAACATATGTAGGCATATTATTTTTCAGTCCGATTAACATTTTATAGCTGCAGCCAGGCTTTCATTTTCAAATTGTTTGGGTTAATGATAATGTGCAGTTTAATGTCAAATTACCCAGAGAACGTGAGCACATCATAGCGACATCTTCACATCCGATCAAGTGTGACAACAAAAGGAGATTTATGGAGCATGTGAGAGGAGGCAGAGCAGTAATGTGTCTTATGAGCATTTATCACAAAATGTTTCAGCGTTCCTGATGCTGTATAGAATATCTTTGGTTTTAAATGTTTTATGGGGAAATTCATACAAAAAGGGAGCGCATGAACAGTCTGCAAATAACAGTACAAATATGTTCACAAGCTATACGTGAGATATTATGCATCCACATATAGCAACAGTGCTACTGTACCACAGCACATACAGAGAATGTAGAAACAGAAAGGAGAGTGAAACTCTTTATCTTTTAAATGGTTCGTTTTATTTTGTATATACCAGTCTTCACTACAGGTTGTTTTATTTATATTTGGTAAACTAAAGTACAGACCATGTTCATCGGTGTCTCATCTCCCAATGTGCATGTCCTTTCAGATTTATAATGGCTGAGCTGATTCAAACAGAGAAAACCTACGTCAGAGACCTACGGGAGTGTATGGATGTAAGTATTACAGTACACAGACAGACATCAGCATTTACCTTGAAGAAATGTTAAATATTTGTCACAATTAGGTGACTTTTAGTCATCTTAAATTTATCTTATCATGTTTAGCTTTCATGCTCATATTGCATGAGCATTTTCCCTTTAAAATTGGTTACATTACATTACTCACAATTAATTGAAATATGTAATGTGATGATCAGAGGCCGTCATTAGACGACTTGGTACGGAGAGATTTCTAGGTATTTAATGACTTATTCTCTGGTGTGTGTTTGTGCAGACGTACCTGTGGGAGATGACCAGCGGTGTGGAGGAGATTCCTCCCGGTATTGTCAACAAGGAGCACATCATCTTTGGGAACATGCAGGACCTCTATGAGTTTCATCACAAGTCAGTAGAGCAGTGATCTACCACATTTTGGATTCTTAGCCTCATCAGCGTCTGCTAATTTGGTTTAAGATTATACATTTCATGTGGAACTCTTTTTTTTCAGCAGTAGTGAATATACAGCTTCTGATTGTTCCTCCTTTTAAATCTTTCTGTGTGTACAGTATCTTCCTGAAGGAGTTGGAGAAGTATGAGCAGCTTCCAGAGGATGTCGGCCATTGTTTTGTGACTTGGGTAAGAGATCTACAAGTTGTGACTTTTATATTTCAGTTTGTATTTGCGTTCCTCACCTGTTATCATACATTTACCCCTCAACAATTCCAAAATTGTACCAGCAATGTTTTAATTTGTTCTGTTTTCATCAGCATTTGTTTCCTATATGACTAGTTTAAATAACAAAACATATACAGTACACTAGACATATAGAGCATTTTATTTCTAAAGTTGTTGGTTTCCATCCCAAATCATAACTAGTGAGTAACGTACTGATGTTATTTCTCCTGTTCAGGCTGATAAGTTCCAGATGTATGTGAACTACTGTAAGAACAAGCCCGACTCCACTCAGCTCATCCTGGAACATGCTGGACCCTACTTTGATGTAAGTAACTACCGATGCTGCTCGTGTATGTGTAATAAAGTTGTGATATTAGAGTTAGGATGAGTGATTTTTCTTTTAGGATAATGTAAGACGTGTGTCTGTTTTCCCCTTTTTGCTTTGCAGGAAATCCAGCAAAGACATCGCCTGGCCAACTCCATCTCCTCGTACCTGATCAAACCAGTCCAGAGAATCACTAAATACCAGCTCCTTCTCAAGGTGCAGCATGCCTTCAAATATGTGAAAAAAGAAGGATAGTAACACTTTCTATGACGCCCATGTATATAATACAATATAAGCATACTTATAATGCGTTATAATCTGCTTACAGCACTGTATAATTATAGTAATCATAACACGCTGTAAAGCATTTTATAATGACTTATAAGGTCAAGTATAATATTTCATAATTGCTGGTCACTCACTGACATTTTCTTTCTGCAACGATCACAGTGTATTATAATTTCCAATATTGATTATAATTTATAATGTATTACAACTATTGAAATCATAATAAACTATGATCCTTGCAAAAAAATGTCAGTGATCGACCAGCGATTATGAAGTATTATGATACTTGACCTTATAAATCTATATAAAACGCTGTGTATAAAATGTTATGATTATTGTTATGAAGCATTCTGAACATTTACGAGTGCTTATAACTACAATTTTGCAGAGCTATAAGCAGATTATAATGCATTATAATTAAGTTTATAATGCATTTTAGACATGGGTGTCATAGATAGTTACCGGAAGGATATCTGACCAAGCATTACTCACTTTTTGCAGTCAAAAACATTCATACAGGAGGAACGAAATAATGACTTTGTTCTTTACTTCCTGATTTAAATGTCACTGTGTGTATGTCTCTGTTTGTGTTCTTGTGTTGTAGGAGTTGTTGACATGCTGTGAGGAGGGTAAAGGTGAGATAAAGGATGGTCTTGAAGTCATGCTCAGTGTCCCCAAGAGAGCCAATGATGCCATGCACCTCTCAATGCTGGATGGTGGGTACACACACACACACACACACACACACGCCTCTGCCATTCATGGAACACTTACGTTTTTTGATAGTCATCTGTAAAACTGTTAACTGAGTCTGAGGGTCTGGTGTTTCCTACTTTGCTTTTATGAATGTAATCATGTCGCATTCAGCACAAATTACTCAGCTATGAGTCAGCCGAACTTCATTCAACTTCCCTTCATTTGCCACCCACGAACATGTTTGTGCATATTGTACACGCATGCAAACACCCCTAAATGTCTCTTTTCCTCCTCTCCCTTCACGACCTCAGGGTTTGATGGGAACATCGACTCCCAGGGAGAGTTGATACTTCAAGAGTCCTTCCAGGTTTGGGATCCCAAGACTCTGATCAGGAAGGGTCGCGACCGACACCTCTTCCTCTTCGAGATGTCCATGGTCTTCAGCAAAGAAGTCAAAGACTCCAACGGGCGCAGCAAATACCTGTTCAAGAGCAAGCTCTTTGTAAGTAATATACCGTTTGATCCGAGTATATCGTTTCTGTTTTTTCCTACGAATTATGACAGCAGAGAAATTAATAAGATGTACTGTGAAACTTATCTATGGACGATGAAAGGAAGCTATGGATGCATCACTCACAATGTGAAAACCACAAACTATCACATGATGATATACCAGTCATTGTAGTTGTACATTTCTGTGCATCAATTGCCAAACTAAAAAGGCAGCTTGTGTTGTTATCTTCGTCAGGGCATATCAGGTTTTGCTGGGTCAAATAAAAAAATGTATTTGACCTCTGACCTCAAGATATGTGAATGAAAATGAGTTCTATGGATATCCAAAAGTCTCCCCTTTACAGACATGCCCACTTTATGATAATAGCATACAGTTTGGGGCACTGACACACTGATCATTACTATTTATTTGATCATTACTTTTTATTTGATCATTACTTTTTATTGTTATCATTGCAATTTGCATTAAAATTGATTTTATTTTATGTATTTATCATCATGTAAATTTGCTGATATCTTATTCACCCCCTCAGACATCCGAGCTTGGAGTGACAGAACATGTGGAGGGAGATCCTTGTAAGTTTGCCCTGTGGGTGGGCAGAACCCCGACTTCAGACAACAAGATCGTCCTCAAGGTATCAAAATGTCTTATAATGGTGAAGATAAAGGTTCCATGTTTGGTCACTGTATTTATATTTGCATTAAACATGTACATTTAAATTAACAGCTTTTTCTTCTTTAAAAATATTTTACAACAGTATCTTTAGTTCCACCTCCGTCTCTGTAGTGTAAAATAGGATTTATGTGGTTCCCCTTCTGCAGGATCGAGTTGTTCATACAAACAGAAGAGTCACTCCATGTCTGTAGTCCACCCCCTCTAAATCCTACATAGCCCCCTCTGTTCAGCCAAGAAAGTTCACTCCCTGTAGGGGGGGTGGAAGTGTTACTTTCTGCTACTTATTCACTCATCACACAGAAACATTAGCATAGCAGTTGATGGGTCATAATCCAAACTCACAAGCAACTTGGTAGTTCTCACGCCGTGAGTCAGAAGCAATGTTTTATGCAGGGTAGATGTAGATGTGTTTGTTTTCGAGACTGACCAAGAGAAAGACAAAAAAGTTGTACTGTATGTGTTACGATGTGTGAATAATGTGCTGCACAGTTATCTGTCTTATTGCATAACTTCTGATGACCATCTTAATCTGCGTCTTATGTAACACGGTGCCACTGCAGCCTTGGTGCTGCCGGTTGCTAAGTGAAGGAGGAAGAGAAGACAGAGACGAGAATAGTCACATGCTAAATACAGTGTTGCATTGGCTCAGTGACGTAAATAAACACGAGGCTCATAATAAGCTCTGTGGAACTCTAAGTGAAGTATAGGAGATGCAGGTGTCGTCATTTCCCCATTGGACGTGTGACTCAAGTGCAAGACTGCAGGGATCAAAGCACTCATGTGAGAGATCAGACACAACTATGTAATTGCTAAATTAAACCTGATAGCGTGTTATGGGTCAACACTTAATTCATTCAGGCTAAGTGAGCAACAGCTTGTATTTTGCTCTGCTGTTCACATCTCTTGTTGTTGATGTAATGTTCTGTCTGTGTCTGTATATGAAAAATCAGGAAAAAAAATACCTGGTTAAACTGACATAACACCTGTACATACAGTATAAGAAGTGGATGTAGTCACCACATTAGTTTGTGGACTGCCGCTTTGAAGCCTCGAGTTAGGCATTTTCATTTACAATGTGAACATCATGCTGTGTTGAAGGAGACTTAGAGAGATTGAGACCATAAACTCATGTTTACAATGTTTACTGAGGTAATAAATCAAGTGAGAAGTAGGCTCATTTTCTCATAGACTTCTATGGGACTTCTTTTTGCAACCAGAGGAGTCGCCCCCTGCTGGCAAGTAGAAAGAATGCAGGTTTAAGGCACTTCCGCATTGGCCTCACTTTTCAGCCCCGGAGGTTATCCTCTGACTAGAGCCAGTAAATCTAATCGTTGTCTGACCCCGTCATGTGTTGTGTCCCAGGCATCAAGTATTGAGAACAAGCAGGACTGGATCAAACACATCCGGGAGGTCATCCAGGAGCGAACTGTCCACCTGCGTGGAGCTCTGAAGGAGCCCATCCACATCCCTAAAGCCACCACGGCTAAACATAAAGGCAGACGGTAAGCTAACAGTGCATTACTCTGAAGTTAAATGTGAGTTTATATTATAATTATGTTAACATCATAAAATATTAATACAGTAACGATTTTTTTGTATATGCAACAAGTATTTGAGGAGTATATGTAAAAACTATTTAAAACAATTTTCCAATAATGACAAATAAAACACTGCAGCTGGGCACAGCTTGAATCAACAATTGTAACCATACTGGGGGAAAACAAAAGTGACACTACAGGATGTTGCAGAATATTGACTCTATAAACAATACTCCCAGTAATAGATTTATAATATTAGTGATAATAGAATGACAGTAATGATGATGTCTGCTTGCAGGGATGGAGAGGAACTGGACAGCCAGGGAGACGCCAGCAGCCAACCGGACACCATCTCCATCGCCTCACGTACATCCCAGAACACACTGGACAGTGATAAGGTAGGACCACACACACACTCTCACACACACACTCTCACACACACACACACAGAATACTTGCCAACTCTCCCTCTTTTTCTGGGAGACTCCCGCTTTTCATTGTTTGTCCTCCCGTGGTCACAATTCTTCCATATTTCTCCCGATTTATGGAAAATGTTCGCACATCACAGCGTGCAGCACCAAAGTTGGGCTTTGCTCGACGCAGCGAAAAGCCATTGGAAATAATGCGTTTCAGAGCACAGTTGTGTCGTTGTCAAGTTGCGTCTAAAAGGGCCTTCAGTGAGTGAGAGACGGAGAGAGAAATGGAGAGTACTAAGAGAAAGAAATACTGAAGCAGGGGTAAAATAATTAATATATGAATATTAGTTTATGCCAGAGATTCACGCCAGAGGGGCAGAATATTCAGTTTTCCTTCCTGAGAATTAAAAGTAAAATTAAAAGTAGGCCTATTTTACATAAAATGCTGTTGCAGTGTACTTATTATTTTTGCTATTTTCATTCTTTAAAAACCATCAGCATGCAGGAAACAAAGTCAAAGGAAAAACTCGAATTTCCCACACCCGATGCTTTGGTTTTGAAATCCTCCCTATTTTTCAGGTTTCAAGGTTGGCGAGTATGACACACACACACACAATCTCCAGGCATTCTTCATCCCCAAAATATATTAGGCAGCACTTTAGTGATACGCCAAATAATAGACATTTTTTTCAGTTTTGTTTTATTTTGTCCCTCCACATGTCACACTTTTCAGTTCATTCATTCTAGCTAATCATTGGCCCGTATCATGCCATCACACATCAGAAGCTGCAACCTGGTTAGATGCAGGCAACTCTGCCCAAGTTGCTTCCTGTGAAAGTGTTTGATTGTGTTAGGAGGAAGAAACAGTCCATCTGACAGAGCTTTATAGCAGCGCGCGCGTGTGTGTGTGTGTTTGTGTGCGCGCGTGCGTGCGTGTGTGAGAAAGAGTCTTCACTCACTGTGAACAGAGACAGTCGGCCGTGGTTAAATCTGGTAATAGCACCACAGAAGGCCTGTCCTCCTACGCTCAGTATGAGCAACTGTAAAACGAACACACACCAGCACACAGATAACAAATATTTCCATACTTTTATATCTCACTAATTATAAACTGTAGCGGTGGTCTCTTACATGAGGTCATTATTTTCACACTTGAATTGGACTTTCCCCAGCTCGGCCTCATCAGGAAAAATAAGAAAATGTGCTTAGCGTGTTCACTGTCACTGTTTAATTAACTTTTAGCACAAAGCTCAGCTCTATGGTTGATTCATGTAGCCTAAAACCAAATTGTAAAGGCGAGTAGGAGCATTGTGTGTGTTTATCCACTTGTCAAAACTGATTAATTAGTCATTGTTCCCCTCAGTTAAGGACACACTCACAAGCATAAACATTCAAGGCACACAGTAACACGTGCAGATCAAAATTTTGCATCTCAATCTCACTTTTTGAATGCTTCGCTCTGTCTCTCTCTCTGTGAGGACTCTCTGTGAGACCTCCCATTCAAGAGGCTGTGACAGTGGTGTGTTTGTGTTAGTGTCAGTGTGTGTGTGTGTGTGTGTGTGTGTGTGTGTGTCCATGTTCCTGTGTGTGTCTCTGCTTTAGTGACTGACTTGTGTGTCAGCAGCTTCAGCCTCCCACGCTCCCTTCACAGAGGATGCTCGTCTGTATGCCAGACAGGAGAGCACAGTTTCAAGTCCTCGCAGCTATCGATCTCGCACTTTTTCTTCAAACGTAGAAATATTTGGGCAATATTTTGTGTTTTCTCTTCTAATTTTCTGGATTGTTTTTTTGTTTATCAGTGGACATTAGTGAGCTAAATTGTGGCAACACTTGTTTAAAGACAAGGATGGATTAACCGCTCCGCTCCGGTGAAGAGACAACACAACAGGGAATCATTTAGGCTTCAATAGTCTGATTGTAAGAACCCACAGAGGAGCGCTGTTGACCGTTACAGGGGACGGCTGCAACTTTTCTTCTGGCCGTGGGATGTTATAATGGATCAGGATTGTTATTATCTAGGAGCTGTTTTCCCAGGATAAATATTGCATAAAAAGTTAAATCAGTTGTACTATTTTCCAGATAGTTTATCCTTACCTAGTGAGCAACTTCTCATTGTGATTTAGGAGATTTTCAGTGGATTTCTGTAGAAATCAGACGTCTGTAGAGTTGTTGTTTTTCTTTAGCTCTTTGAGACTTCTCTCGTAATGAGGGAGTGGAAAGCAATGGAGAGGCTGGAGGACAGGATCTCACATCCCGTTTCTCAACTCCTCAGCTCTCTGGCTTTACCGCACTACCAAAGGGTAGGTTGAAAATAATGTGCTTTGCAGTATTTGAAAAAAAGAAAAACATTACTTTGACATTTACACAGTGAACATTTTTGAAATGCAACCTATTTCAGTTATAAAGGACATAACAAACTTGTTGCTATATTCAACACTAGAAATAAGGAACACAGTAAACCTTTGAAAGAATGCAATGTGTGAATGATTTCTCAGTACAGTATGTGGCTATTATTAACTCTATAACTAATAATATAACTTATGTATAAGACTTTTCTCATCTGCCATTAAGTCATATTTGATATAAATGCTCACAAGATGACTAGAATTATTCATGGTTTTATTGCTCAAAATTCTTTGATATAAACATGTTATTTTTTTTTTCTTGGAAGATTTACCATGGAATACATGAAAATGCTTAGTGACGAGTTAAAAACTTGAAAAACATGAAATTGATTTATTGCTATGTACAGCAGAGAGGGAAAGCTACACATGATGGGACATTTGTGGTATTCATTTGCATTTATTGGGTTCAATAAAACCAATTAACTTTAACCCAGACAATCAGAAATTGTATATGCTTTTGTATTCCATATTTGTAGAATAACAAAATTTGCACACCCGCAGTGGTGTACCGTTACTGTCTATCTTTCACCTGTGAGATTGCAGAGATTGCAGCCTTAATAGCAGCAAGCAGCTGCGTTTTAAGTCCCGCGTTGAACAGAAATACCTTTGAGAACAACCAGTGAGAAAAGTGACTAATGCCACCGTGCTCCACCTCTATCTAATATTCTCTTCATAGACACTTAGATGATCGGAGTTAGATAATTGGAGTCAGATCGTCAGAGTGACGTTTTGTTCAGTTGTGCTAGAATGAGTCACCAATCATCGGTGCATGTACACTTCCACTTTACAGTGCTGATGGAGTACCAGTACTGTTATCAAAGGATGTTGTGTGGGAATGTTTGCTTTTTGTTCCGAGAGCCAATTCATTCAATTTAGTGATGTCAGAAGTAATTCCACTGAATGACAATGCTGGACGAGGCATTCAGACCCTTTATTTAAGTAAAAGTACTAAAAGAAGAAGTATAAAGTGGCATGAGAAGTAAAGTACACATACCTCAGATTTGTACTTAAGTGCTTGAGTAACAGTACTTAGTTTCATTCCACCACTGCTGAATGGCCATACTTGTAGACATCAGCTTACACAGTAGTGCAAGGTAGCATCTTGACTATTTAAAATATTTGTGGCAAGATTATTAAGATGCAGGTGAAATAATGACAATTTTAATTTATGTTAATCTTTGAAATTTATAATCTATATCGGAGCTCAGAGAGATACAACACTGGGTTGTCCCGTGTGCTGGTAATCAGTTCTGACAATCTAATCACAGTTTATCACTACACACATGCTTAGTGTATTTAGTTTGACATTATTTTGTTTTATGACTTGTTCGATATAATTAATCCTCATAGATAGTCATGTGGAAACTGCATTCATGCTTTGTACTTTCTCTCTTCCATTTCAGCTGTCCGGTGGATGTGAGTTGACAGTGGTGATCCATGACTTCGTGGCCAGTAATGGTGGCAGCAGTGGGGAGCTGACGGTGAGGCGAGGCCAG
>CAKALG010041693.1:0-10908 GCA_916700815.1 Helicolenus hilgendorfi
GCTGGCTCTGCCGGAGGAGACAGCTTGGTGAAGACGAAATGATAATGGCTGGCATTAATCGAGTCAATTACACTGAGTCGTGTCTCCCACAATTCATCAACGGTTCAAATAAATAACTGTGGATGTGTTTTGGAGTTTGGGGAAGGAAATTGGGCTGGCTGGGGGAAGTGACTGGGGAGTGAAAAGAGCAGTAATCATCTCGAAAATCACATAATGGAGAAGATGGCAACATGCAGAGACAGAGCGTTGAAACGTGTGCATTTTAATCACGTTACTGAACCCTCTTTTTGAGCCAAACGCATCAGATTTCTTGCTAAAATTGTTGTGGTTATCACTGCCGTGGTCATGTTTCTGCCGTGCTGATTCTACAAATAATAAGCAGGGAGGAGGTGAGTTTCACAGCGGTGGTGTTGTAACCGTGTCAGCCTTATCTAAATGCTGTAGTTGTTGTCAGATGATGCCTCGGCTCCCCTCCTCCTCTCCCTCGCTGGGTTGAGAGGGTTAACCAGTATAATAGGCTGGAGAATGGAGGCTCATTACAAGATATCAGCCCTATGTTTATCAATTAGAGTGACAGAGGAAGGTCTGGTGGTGTTGCCTGCGCCACAGTGAGCCTTCAACACGGCGACTGACAAAAACCAGGGTCTCCGGGTTCTGTCGGAGAACAGGAGGAAGAAACAAAACCAGCAGAGATGTTATTAAAGCGCTTGATTTGCAATCTCTTGACATTGGTGGCACATCAGGGCTACACACTCTCTCCAAGGCTTGGCTATCGCTCCGCGAGAATCTCCAATTTCTCACATCCGTCGACAAGCACTCCCAGAGGGTTTCATTTAGAAACGGGCAGAGAAACTGTCCAGAGGAAGGCGAGACATCAGGCTTGTCCTTGTCTGGTATCAAAGAATGCAAATACACTACAAATAAATTCCTCCTGGAACACAATGGAGGTCTGGGGAGACAAGAGGATGAAATGAGAAAGGAGGATGGGGGTCGCTAAACAAAAGTAGATGCCGAAACCAGTCCACCAATTGGTTTCAAAGAGATTCTCTTGCACTTGATCTCTTGGCCTTCGAGTTTTCAAATTGCAACATAAAATGTCACCAGGGGAATTCAGACAATGGGCTCGGGAAAGAAACGAGTGAAAGGAAGAGGAGGGGGAGAAAAATGAGGGCTTAAAAGTACAATGGCGAACAAAAGTCACCAAATGACAATGCCTGACAGCCACTTCAATTCTGAAATGATGCCCCTGTCATGCCGTGCTCCCAAGTATTGATTTTTTTTTTCTGCCTTCTCTTGGAGCAGAGGGAGAAAAAAAAAAAATCTAATCCAGTTGAAATAGATCTGTGCTGCTGGCACCGGCCCATTGCTAGCGGCCATCAAGGTTAACGCAGGCGCAACACTTATCAAAGTATCTCTCTCTCCTCCTCCTCCTCCTCTCCCCTGCTCCTCCCCTCACAGTCTGGGGCTGATCTTTAATGGACTGGTCACCATGCTCAGCTGGCAGCCTCTTCATCTCTTCTACCCAGAAACCTCTCGTCTCCGCAGAACCGCGCCCTCCTCTCTCGCCACATCAGTCTACGTTGCTGCCATCTTTTCACGATGACTCCAGATCAGCTTCAAGGTCATGCCACGTGAAAAATCATACTGTCGTCTCGAGGTGAAAAATAGTCAAATGAAGAAAGGACGCGTCCGGATGAAAAATACACATCATCTGGATTGGCCTGAAATCACAGATACAGCGCAGCGGCACGGAGCTCAGGCTGGATTTGAAAACAAATTTCTATCAACAATATGAAATTTAAGCAGCAAACAGACTTAATTTTCTCACTAAAAACACAACTAGGCATGGGACGATGTGAACATTTCATGTCACGATTATCCTGACCAAAATTAAAATTACGATTCATGATATTATCCCGATAGTCATCAGAATATGCTTAAAACGTTATCTTGCATTTTGTTAATTGCATCACAGTTAGGACACAGATTTTTTTAATGAACATTTTTTTTGTGAAAAAGTAGCAATCATGTAATCATAAATCATCAATCAAGCTCCCCCCGCATAAAAAAGGATAAATTACAACAAAAATAGCAATAATTAGTGTCATATAACGCGTAAACGCAATTTGTTTTAACACCACTAATTTCTTCGCATTAATGCAATAATTTTTAAGCTTGTAGCCAGTTCAGTTCAGTAGCCAAATCTCCCTTTAAGGTACATTTTGAACAGATAAAAAAATATGTAATAATGTAACTAAGGACAATCATGCGATTAATCTCGATTTAATATGTTAACTGATTGACAGCCCTGGCAATAATGTGTGAGTATGTTCTTTCTTAGGCTTTATTTTTCACTTCTCTACCATGATAGCAAGCCAGACAGCGTTTTCAAGTCACTCTTGACAATATCAACGATGATCCCGATAATGGAACTACACCACAATCAACTCATTGTGAGTGCTTTTTGTCGCGATCCACGATAAAATCCTATATCGTCCCATGCCGAGCCAAAGCTCTGCTCTGCATAATCTAGGAAATCGTTGTAACAGTCGTTTATTCAGAATTGTGAGCTCACCTTTAGCCGCTCATAGGAAGAAAAAAAAAAACTAAGAGAATAAAAAGACTGTGTCAAAGGAAACTGTGGAGTAAAGTCATATTTCGGTGGGTTAGCTGCTCACACATAATGATGGAAGCTGCGGAGAAGGAGGAGGAGGAGGTACCTGGGGACTTCATTACGTGGACAAGTCAGCGGGACTGAGACTACTGTCTGTTCCCCAACCATCTTCTGTAACCCACTTATACCTCCTGGTGTCTTGAGTGAAACAGTCCATGTTGTATAGTAAAAAAAAAATAAGCATCTACCAAGAAGGGACACACAGCAATCCTGAAAGATGCCAACTTGCTGTACATTTTGACAATAAAGTAAGCAATATGTTACAATACAATACAAGTTCTACTGGTGTCCAGTCTTGAGGAGATTTTGTCTCACCACTATATGAAGTTTCACCCACATCCTGATGGTTGTGCCACAATGCTATCACAAATATAGACATGTTCCTGTTTCTTTCCTCTCATTCTCTTGACAGCAGTTTTGCCCATAATGAGGTGCACGGGCATCCACACCCGGCTGACATGCTACATTACAGTTGGGACAACTACATGACAGCCAGCTACAGTTGGTGGCAGCTATCAGTCTGACGGCTGTGAATGACGTGGTGTAAATAGCCTTTGGGAGTTACGCCTCTCTGGTTCTTCCCGTGTGTGTTTGAGTAACATTTGATCAGCAGATTGCTTCTGTTTTAACAATAAAAGTCGTGTTCTTGAACAGGTTTTTGTGAAATCAATGAACTGATCTGTCTGCTGGTTATATTTAAAATTGAGATGTAATATGGACCTAACTTAAAGGGACAGTTTAGGTGTTTTGAATTGGGGTTGTATGAGGTACTTATCCATGGTCAATGTATTACCTACAGCAGATGGTGGTCGGCATTACCCCAGTTTGGAGAACGGAACGGAAGTAATGTTCTGTTGTGGGGGCAGGAGCAAAAAATATTTTAGCAATGACGTTAAGGTATGCTATACTTAAAATATTTTACCTTGCCGTGAGACAGCTATACAGGCTATGTTTCCGAAGGGGATTTGAAGCCAGTATCTATACTCTCACCAAAGCAACCAGACTCCATTGAAACAAACAGTAATTTTACCTCAAAGGACACAGGAGTTGCTGGTTTACCACTGCCTCAATCGGTTACTTTGTTTTTATTGTGTGACTTTGGTTAGTTTGCATTCACCAAAGTCACAAACAAACTAACCGATCGAGGCAGCGGTAGACCAGCAACCACGGTGTTCTGTGAGGTAAAATTACATGTTTTTCCAATGGAGTCTGGTAGCTTTGGTGAAAGCATAGATGGATACAAAAGCTTCAGTTCCCCGTTGGAAAGGTCTGTCTGACGCCAAGGTAAAATAGTGAAAATATTCTAAATATAGCGTACATTTAAACTGATATTGATTTTTTTAGGTGAGCCTTTCTTTTAAGTGGCTAAAATACATTTTGCTGCCGGGCCCATCCACGGCATTACATTGCTTTGCTTCCGTGCGGTAACTCGTGTCTGCTTCTCCAAAGTCGGGGTGTGCCGGCAGTCATCTACTGTAGGTAATACACTGACTATGGATAAATACCTCATACAACCCCACTTCAAAACATCCAAATGATCCCTTTAAGCTATTACAGCACACCCTTACGCAGGCTCTCTCTGTGATATTCAGCTCCAAGTTTCCAGAGACCGGTGCTATGATAATACAACATAATGAGCACCGGCTCAATGTTAATGTCATTAACGGGGGGGAAAGCACCAGATCGTTTTACAAGCTCAGCAGAGGGAAGACAATGACGCCAAGCACTAATTAGCCGCTATCGTCTGGCTTTCACAGGATCTCTCAGACAGTCAATTCAATTACTCCATATAACAGCAGAAGATGAATCAAGGGGGTGTATAAAAAAAAAAAGAAAAAGGATTGAGCAGAAGGGAAGGGTAAGAAAGAATAGAAATGACTTGGGTCTTGCTCACTCTTCCCTATCTGGACCTTCTTATCTGCCCTTGTGCCCCTGAGCCCGCCACATTTCATCCCTAATGAACAGCCCCATAAAAAGAGGGAGTTCGATTTCTCTCTCCTCCCTTTCTATCTCTCGGGCTCCCCTCTCCTTTCCTGCTCCTCTGGAAGATATCAGAGTCTATCATTCGCCGTGCCGGGCAGCAGCATCCGATCTGCAGATCTCCTTCACATTAAGGATCCTTTTAGATAGAGAACCCTAAAAGGTAATTGGATTTCCCCCTAGTTATCTTCATCTGTTTCACCCTAAGCCCACTGTAATAACTTACTCTCGGGGCCAAAGATAACTCAATTCTGTCCCACAGAGAGCCAGCGAGAGTGTGAGTGAGAAAGAGAGAGAGAGAAAGCATATGTTATGTCTCTGAGGCACAATCCTCTATCACTGCCTTCTAAAGGATATGAACTCTGACAAGGAGCAAACATAAATTTGTTTTTACGTATTGAATTATTCTCTTTTCTGGTGCCTTGGTATTGTTGCTGCTGTTGAACTAAAGCAAGAGCTCTTAAAGGCAGAATAGTATAGTGAAGGAAGATGCAGATTACGTTCTGGCAATAGATGCTGCATGACTTAGCAAACCTCACTTGCAGTGTAACACAATGCGTCCAAAATGAGTCATTTCGGAGGCCTATTTCGAGGTTTATTCCTCACAAAACAATAACCAACCTTTAGTGTCACGGCAACGCAATACAGAGGAACAACGTTTTCAAAATAAAAAAAAAACTGGGACATAGCTGAAAATTATTTCAAAACCCTCCACCCCCACTCTCAGGGGGGATGTTTCATTGGCCTGTTATTTTTATTGTGGCAGTGCAAAATGAAACCGTTGGCTCTAGCAGGCTCAAGCAGAGCTTGTATGGAGGCAAAAATCAATACGGCAATATCAGAGCAAGACTTATCAGGGCTTCACTTCTTCTCAGAGGTCACAGAGGAGCAACTGCATTTAAGTGGGGAATTCAATTGTGAAACATAGTTTGGGACGAGCTCTGCTCGGTATCTGATTAAGGACGGCTGGGAGATTGCAAAGGTAGAGTAAGTTTCCAATGACAACACCACAATACAACTAAACCAAAGTTATAGCTTTCCATTTGTTGTGTATTTGCAGTCAATAGATTGACAGTTAATGTAACTGATAGTGGTGCTTCATTTGGAAATAACAAACCCCGACCCAATTACACTGCACACGGTATTGTACTTATAAAGGCCCATAGTGTCTTAGTTATATTACAAATATGAGCGTAGGAAGCAGGGTGGACAAAGAGAGCTCGCACAGTAGAACAACTAACTACTTATTAACAAATCAGCAGATGCCTCATTCTTGGCTGCCTGTCATTTGCACTCTCTAAACAAACATGCATCAAAGACTATCCATGTCGTGTTTCCATGAACAATTGTACGCTTAAAGGTGCAGTGTGTAGGAGTTGGCGGCTTCTAGTAGTGAGGTTGCAGATTGCAACCAACTGAAACTTCACCCATGTTTCAAGCGCGTAGGAGAAATATGGTGGCCGGCGAAATAACGTTACTGGCCCTATCTAGAGCCAGTGTTTGGTTTGTCCGTTCTGGGCTACTGTAGAAACATGGCAGCCGGCTCCGTGAAGAGGACCCGCTCCGTATGTAGATATAAACGGCTCACTCTAAGGTAACAAAAACACGATTCTTATTGTCAGGTGGTTAAACACTAAAGAAAACATGCTTATTAATACTATATTCCATTTTTGTCAATAGATCCCCTAAATGCTACACATTGTTCCTTTAAAGGCTTAACTCTTGGTTTAGACATAAAGTACACATATTAAAGGGAAACTTTGCTGATTTTCGAAGCATCCCGTTCGCCCGCTGGCAATAGTCCACCAGATGACACAGTGTTGAGCTCCTGGCAGAGGGGAAGCCGAACTTTTTTCATTCGCACATACCACCCACTAGGGATGTAACGAGAACCCATCCTTTGGTACTAAGTCGATGGCAAAATTCTGAAAATAAAAGTGACGGTACTTGTTTGTCTACAGTACCGTAGGTAACGTCAGAGCTAGAGACTAATGGCGTCCCGCGGACGATAGGAAATGTGTGACGCAGCATATTTTTTCCCCTGATAATGCTATATTGTGAACAACAAATCCCTGTTGAATTCGGCAGGACGAGAACTGGTTAACGTTAGCTGTTATCTCCGTGCAGGACGGTGCTGCTTACCAGCTGCTAATAGCTAACGTTATAGCTCTCGTCCTGCAGAGTTCAACATGGGAGGTGCCATTGATTTTATTTGGTGTCACTAATTTACATTATGATGCATTCAGGCTCTAGTAAAATTGATTATTGGGCGAAGAAAAATTCTAAAGTCATCATGGTGTGTTCAAATATAATCTTGTAAAATGACGTTTTTAGCAAGAAACTTGAATAAATCCAGTTATTTGAAGGAGATGTTTTCACAGCAATATTAAATAGATAATAAAGTGGGAATTATGACCCGTTTAACTTCCTAACATAAACCAGTATGCCAACGTTAATAAAGGAGTGTATGTTGAAGTACCTGGGATTTATTGTTTTGCTTTTGTTTTTTACCGTTGTATTGAATTGGTATCGAGAATTGTGGAACCTCACTGGTATTTTAGTATTGACTACTAAATTGCTGGTATTGTGACATCCCTACCACCCACGCTGCAACGATACAAAGCTGGTTGAAGGGTATAAAGGTTTTGTTTATAGTAATCTCCGTACAGATGATTCAGATAGAAGAAATATGGTAACACACACAAACAGGACTTTAAACAACAACAAAAAGCTAAACAATCAATTGGATTTGGAGAGCTTGGAACAGTCAGGTTGTTATGTGCAATGCCAAACTACTATATCCCAGGTTAGGAATCAGGCACTAATGCCTTGGAGTTTGAGAAATCGAGAAGCGTGTGGCCTGTGGCGACAGCAAGAGGCCGAGGCAGAGCAGGGATCATTTGGGGCTGTCGTGTGCAGACTGGCTGCCAAGCCTGTCAGATGAAGACAGCTGCCTAACCTGGCATACTGTACATACACCTTTTGCAAGAGCACAGATACTGTACACCTTTTCATAAAGTAGGTATGCAGTCAGATTAAGGAATCTGCCACATCAATCTGGTAGAATTAAATGATGATTCTCCAGTCTGTGATGATGATGATGAGGTCAGGTCATGTCAGATAACACTGTGCAAATGACTGCCACTTGGAGCTGAGTGAGTAATAAGGGTTCACAAGAACAGGATGACGATTGCGCAGAAAAACAGAGAAAGAGAGCAAAACATAGCAATCACAGACAAAACTTTGATGTGCAGGAGTTGTGCCCCCACCCCTCTGATCGACTTTCACCACTCTTGAGGGATTTCACTTTACCCGAATGTCAGAGAGACCCTTCACTGAACCTTAAAAAAAAAAAAGCATCACATTTTACTGCAAAGTGGGGGCTGAGGGCTGAGGGCTGAGGCGGTGGGTTTACACACAGTCAGCCCTTCAGGCCAGCACCTCTCAGGTCTGTCTGCAGATTTTAGTACTGGCAGGTTCCTGAGAAATGAGGGAGGGAGGGATGGAAGAGAGGGGAGGATGCCATATTCCTGTCACTGGCAAAATACACCCCCAGCGGGAGTATAATGGACAGGATCTCAGCAGGACAGGAAATGATTTTGGTGAGATCTAGAAAGCAGAGAAGGGGGGTGGAGTGTAGCAGAGTTGGACTGGGAAAGGGGCAACTAAGGGTGCCCATGGGTCAGGAAGGAGTTGGCCCGTGAATGGTAACATTTGTGCTGAGAACTGGTAGGAAGAGGAGGGGGAGAAGTTATGCTTCGGGGGCAAGCCTGCAGTTAGACGGAGAGGCACGGGGATAAATTAACACTACACAATGTTTGGTTAGTGATATGTGCCAAGCTTGATCTCCAGCCTCAAACTACTTCAGTGTGTATATATGCACACGTGTGTTTTTGTGTGTGTGTTCACGATTAGCTCAGGGTTATGTTTGAAAAGCAAACATTTACCCTCTAGGTTTGCTGTGACAGATCTTAAAACTTGATGGACAAGTTTGGAGTGGTCATTGGATCAGCTCCTCTGTGCTCCCACTGGCTGTCAGCCCTTCCTTGTTTTCATTGAATAGATTCACTGACAACGCATACAGTAGGAATATCAAACTATTAAACATTTCTATCAAAAGAGTCTCAGTGCAATGGGCCTAAAGCTACAAATGGACTCTATTGTCCGAGCTCGGCAGAGCTAGAGTTCCTGTGGATCTCACAGGAGGAAATGTGATATGACAGATTGTGCTTGGCTAACATTTTTTTTCTTGGTACAGAAGAAAAATCCTTCACTAGTTTGATCTTCCTTCATTCTGCCAAGGCTACAATTAAAAGTAAAACATTTTTTTCATTATTAATATATCGTTATAGCCATCTGTATGGTAGAGTGACGCAAAACACGTTTTAGACACTCTATTGAACACTTTTGAAAAATGCTGATCAGATTTGTCAGGTCGCACATGCAGTCCAATTTACTCACCTCAGAAAATCATCTTTTATGCAATCTCATTAGCTGGTCTGCAAATCGCACTTTGACTGCATACCACCAATAATGAAATACAGTAAAACAGCCTCACCAATGCAACACTTAATGCTTAGTCTATTATACATTGCAGTAGTTTGAATAGTTACACATTTCAGCTTTAAAGCCGTTTCACACCAAGCACAGATTTTCGTCCAAAAAATTTGCACGGAAATTTATAAAATTAGATTTTGTGGGTTTTTGCAAATGCTTGCACAACCCTGCGGAACATTCTTGCGTGGGAAAAAAATATTGGGATGGACCTCGATTTCAGCGGATTTTGGCATGCGGAAATATATGTTTGACCAATGAAATCCTTTGTTACAACTGATCGCTGTCATTCTGCATAATAATTAGTCATGTGCTTCTGTTTGTTGCATGGAGAGTCTTTATTTTCGAAACAATGGGCGTTTGTTTTTGGGGTAACGGATAGTCGGACAAATGAGCTTTTTTCAGTTCAATGGGACATTTTTCGGACTATTGGTGTTTCAGAATAACAATGGGCCGTCCCCTTCTCAACACCCAATAATACAACAAACACTACTACCTCAGCAACCAAATAAAGGACAATATATGGCTTGAGATCGCCCAGCAGCTGGGATACAATGAAGATGGTAATGTAGTTGATATGCATTTGTTAATGTTATATGTTGGTCACAAAACGGGGCTAACGTTAGTGTTAGCATCAAATTTAGGGTCTGGTTAGTTTATGTATTGTGTAGTTAACGTTAGCCCCTTAGACATTCTCTGTTTGGATAAGTTTTTGTTGTGTTAAGTGGACACGGGAACGATAGGAGGAAACTCATTGAGCCTCATTGACGAAAATGGAACACAGCAACGCGGATAATTCGCACCAGAACCAGTGTGCATAGTTGGTACACAGAAAATTTGCTCGCCGATTTTCTGTATTCCCGCACCGCATTTTCACATCTCACTGGTAAGTTGCAGAATGTTGTTTCTGTTTGTGTCATTCCCACACCTGTAAAATCAATATATTTTGGATAGACTTTTCCTACATCTAAAGACTATGTAGTTTACTTGCATATTAAGAAATTATGTAACGTCAATGTTCTCATACGTGTGTCCGTGAATGGGTTGCCAGAGCTGCGCAGCATCTTACCTCAAACTCCGCATGCTTATGGATGTCTTCAGCCCTCTGTCGGCTCAGGATAAATTCAGCTTCATTAGCCACACGAACCAGGTGGTCCTTCATGGTGTGACTCAGCAGCCTAGGTAGAGGGAAGACGGACATCAACTCACTGGAATACTGCCGAATGTATACACATTTATTATTGAAATTTTGTTAATTAGGCATATGGATGTCAATGTCAGATAGATGCTTAGCAATATCATGAACTCTTCAGCTTCATAGTATTTAAAACATCAGTGTAACACTGTAATATCTGGTCAACTAGAGAAGAAACAGCCATGTAATATCCATAAAATGCTGAAAAAGAGGCGTGCAAAATAAGCAGAAAATCTAATTTGGAAACAAAAACCAACCCAGATAGATCCTTTAACTGGGGTGCTAATTGATTTGTTAATGATATGCATCTGACAAGAGGGAAGATCTCTGCCCATGTTGCTACATATGTAGTCTACCTCCCTCCTCTTATCTGTGTTGATGAAACATGCATGCTGTGTGTGTGTGTGTGTAGGTCGAAGAAACCTCTCTACAGCCCTAAAGGTCAGGACTGTGCAAAGTGGAACAATAACAGAGCAGGGGCCAGAGAGGAGGGATGGGGAGGTGG
>CAKALG010041695.1:0-13015 GCA_916700815.1 Helicolenus hilgendorfi
AATGCCGATTTCTCTCCTCAGATGTTCTCAGAATCATCTTGTAGTGTACTGTTTAGCTGTAAAATGAGAACGTTTGTGACCTGGCAGCCATGTTGAGATCAGTTGAGGAAATACCAAGCACCGCCCACCAGCTGTAGCAAACTGTCTCATTTTACAGCTAAACAGTACACTACAAGAGTTTTGAGGAGAGAAATAGGCATTGCAGTAACAGAATATTGATTCATATTTGATCAGCGCTGCCTAGTTTCACCGTTTGATCGGAGTTCACAAGTGATTGACAGCTGCCTCCGTTGAATGAACAGCCAATAGGAACGCTCTCTCTCTGAAATGACCTGTGATTGGTCAAAGTCTCCCGTCATGGGCTAGATGTTCTAAATCCTGAAAACAGAGCCATGAGGAGGAGCAGAAGTCTAGTTTTCTCTCAGAGCACTTAAATTAAATATGCTGAAAGATTATTATGTAATTTTTGCCCAATGATGCCAAAAAAAAGTCTGCCTGCTGCAGGTTTAAAAAGAGTAAAATAGAAATAAACTATTGATTTGGAGCCTAACATATTTGGCATAGCTGCCATACATTCTGTAAATGATCTGATTACAGAGTATTCCTATAAAAACAATATAGCATGTATTTTGTACAGGTCTATATTTTACATGTCTGTAAATATAGACCTTGAACTGTCCAACATGTTTTAGTAGGAAGCAGTAGCAAATACATTAGGAGTATATACTGTACATAGGCTATCCAATAACCAAGGCTAATGTGTGTGCTTTCAGGGTTCCCCTGGCTTGCCTGGACTTCCGGTAAGTAATTCTTCCCCTAATCCGTCATGAGCTGGTCCTCTTGCCCGCTTCTCCAACTAACATGTTTTTTCTACTTTTAAAACAAACTATTTGATCTGTCGTTTTGAGTATGAGAAATCAGCGTGAGGTACAGCTACGTGGGACTGAATCAAGGTCTCTAAGGCGATAGCGAGTGTTTAGCCCCTGCACACCCTCAAGCGTCTTAATGACTTTATTTAACATTCAGGTTTGATTATTAGCCTTATCCTAGCTACTCTCCTCTGCTGTCATTTCACATGTTTGTTTTTGAAACCCGTGAGGTTGAGAAAAATAAACTGCAGCTTTATTGATTCCTGAGGACAAAATAAGGTCGGAAAGAAACAGAAATGGGAAAAAAACAATAGAGCACACAAACAAAACTAAAAATAACAAAAGATGCTACAAGAAGCAGTGGAATGAAATGTAAAAACGTATAGATTATTAATTTATTATTAGTATAGACTATTTCATTGAGTAGAATTTTTTAATTAAAGGGGGCAGAAAGACGTTTCACTCTCATTGGAAACAATTACAAAAAGCCTCTCCAGGCTGCTAAAACACACAGATCAGGGCCGTAGTAACGTTGTTTTTGTGTTTCACTGAATTTAGTTTGTCACTGGTGTTTCTTGACTGTACCTCGGCAGGGTAAAGCTGGGTTGCCTGGTATACCAGGTCAGAAGGGCAGTGAAGGTCTTACAGGAAGAGATGGACAACCAGGTTTGGATGGCTTCCCTGGACCTCAGGTAAAGTAGATCTAGATGACTAATAGAATATTTCATGCACCACCTGGATACCAGAGGTCACACAGTTGTTGAAAAGTCACAGTGTTAACACACTGTTAAATGTTTGAAACCTGTGTGATGTAACCGAGCATTTGGTTAACCATGTTTTTTGTTTTACATCATAATCTAACAAGCTATGGGGCAAAGATATGTTGCATTCTCAAATGTTTATGTCTGTGTCATTTACCCCCGTGGCCATAAAGGAAGTCCTTTGTATTGAATACATTCTGGGTTTGAAATGTGTTTTGGAGGAATACAGCCCAGTATGCAGCCTGAAGTCATGCTAATGTTGACAAGATGCAGTTACAGACAAAATGCCAACCCCTCACACAAACCCTGTGACAACCAGTTTTGTAAAACAGTTAAGACAACAGAGGGAAGGAAATGGACTGTTTGAGGACAAAGGATTGACATCTTTTGCACATTCTGCTGTTGTTACAGAAGAATGTTAAAACACAGTTTAGCCACAATGCTTTATGAAAAGTTTTATAGTAGGGAGGCAGCTTATCAGTGTCTGACAATAACTGCTTTAAAATACAGTATACTATCATATTGGGATCTATAACAAGTAAGTAAATAACAAGGCCTACTTGTTAGCTTTTTTTTGTCATGGAAACGGCTCAATTGTTATTCATACTTAGGTCATATGATGACAGCTGGACAAACTCCATCCACTGACAAGATGCAGCTCTGTGGCTAGTAAATGACCCGATAATTAATACACCCAATATATTTTGGAGCAATATATAAGGCAGAATTTGGATGTCTAATCTGTTGAAATGTGTGTTGAAGCTAGTTTTGAATCTCTTTGGTGTATTTCTTAAACCTTTTAGGTCAGCTAAAGATAGCGTATTCCCCACATTTGTTATTTACGTTTGTTTTCAGGCCAGATTTTGATCTGCTTAATTAAACATCTAACTATAATGAGAGGAGTCTCTGTCAATATAGTCTGTCCTCTGACGTTCTCGACAACCGTTCATCTGATGGACTTCACACTTGGCAGGTGTATTGCTGAGGACCCAAGGATATGCAGTGTTGAGTGCGACCTCTTGAGAGCTATGAGACATATTTATAGACCCCTTTTCTGTTAGTGGAAATGATGATGTATTCCTCAACTTCTTCTTCATTAAGTTGAGGAAGAATATTTCTGCAAACACGTTAGTCAATGCTGGCTAGCAAGTTTTGTTGAGTTTCTCTCAATATGTTCAGTCACTCACTCCCCACGACTGTTAGTTGAGAAAGTTAACATTACCCACGGGACCAGATAAGCCGATCCCTAAGCCACTGGTAGACTACTTCAGGAGCACAGCTGGCTAGTTAGCTAGCTAGCTTGTCCGGAGACTGACAAGCTAGCTAGTTAATGCCTGTTCTCCTCCTGGCAAATTAGTCTCCCAGCGGCGAGGATTGAAACAGAGGGACTGTGAAACCCAACACTGCCTCTGGCCACCAGCCCGCTGCTGGGCCTATTCTCTGTAACCACGATTACATGAAAGCATGGCAAAATTAACAAGCTAGCTAAGCAGACGACCATCCGACCAGCGGGCTGGTGGCCAGCAGCAGCGCTGTAAAGACAAATTGATGCCGTACAAATCTTTGGATACCTATAGTTAACTATCCCGCAGTAAAGTCAGTTAAAAAGAGAGTCGTACAATAACATCGAAGCGTTTCAGAGATGAAGAGAAAAGGTTGCTAATAGTTTAGCAGCCAGTGGCTCATGGCTGCGGTGAGGCTACACTATTGGCAACATTTTCTCTCCATCTCTGAAACGTTTCGCCAATATTGTAGCTCGCTAGAGCTTCAAATCACAGTTTATCATCTCAAATGTATGCGATATTGATTCTGGCACCAAACAACACAGCAAGAGGACATTTTAGATGTGGAACTTTAGCTGCCTACTTTGAGGTGCTTCGTGTTTGCCTCCAGTCTTTCCTTTGTTTCTATTGGTGCCTTCAGATGGTGTCGTGTTTACTGTGTTCATGAGAAGAGTCCATGTGAACGCCCCCCCCCCCCGCCCCTCTTCTGGTATTCATGATCTTGTAAAAGTGAAAGTTTGTGAAAGCTCAGAGTTCTCGAGTTGTGACGTGTTAGTTGACGTAGTCAGAAATGGGGGAGGCCATGGAAGTTCATTTTTTGTACATAAGTGAATATATTGTTATTTTAGCCGTATATTACAATTCCTTGTAATTTTATAATATGTCTGATGAAAATGTTGATATTCCCAACGGCCTCATCTTTCTCCTCTGTCATTATGGTACCCACTTGCTAGCTTGCTAAATTGTTAGCCTCTGTGGCTTCTAGACAGTAGCGTTAACTTAACCACTTGAACGGCAAGCATATAGCGTACATGAAACTGTGCTTTCACCTTTTGTTAATGTACCTTTTGTCTCATTCTTCTATAATTTTACAGGGACCAAAGGGTGACAGTGGTGACAAAGGAGATAGGGTGAATATCTGTTCATTTCTACATTCTGTTCACTACAAAGCAATTGTCTGTATGATGCTGATCCTATGTTGTACTGCAACACGAATACCATCTCACTTCTGTATGCTTCTTTGTAGTTATTTTAATCTCTCAGACCTTTAAGGACTCCTTAAAAGAAAAAGATAATAAAAAAAAAGAACTAATATTTGTTACCTTTTTTGAAGATATTTTTTATTCTTTATGTTCAATACAAACAAAGAAACTAGTTGTGACAAAGTAAGCTGTGTTGAGCATTTGATTAATTTGCGGTCATGGATGTCTTACGAGGTGGGACAGTTATTCATTTTTTGCTGTGTGTGCGTGTTGTGGTTTTAGGGTGACCCAGGTCGGGATGGAACTGGACTCCAAGGTCCACCTGGCCCACCTGGCCCACCAGGACAAATCATCCACCAGACATCTACCAGTGTAAGCAACAAAAAACATACAATAGACCCAAATCCAAAACTAAGAGCAGTCTTAATCAGTGATAGCATTCATCTTAACTTCAATCTCTCTGTGTCACTACAGGTCGATGTTGGCAATGTTGGGCCTCAGGTTTGTATTCATGTTTAAACATTAATACTGATACCAAATACACGACAATCTTTGAGGTTGTAGTTGATAATGTGTGTTACATGTACAGTATGTGGGGCTGCAGCGTTTTTGTATCCACATGAGGCCTTCTCCTCATTTTGCCATCTTTTAAAAAACTCACATCGGAACCATGGATGATGATTGGTTGCCCTTCAAACTGAGCTCTACGTGCATTTGGTATAACACTTTACAGGCCCTGTACATGTAACTGAGCTTTTTACAACCCATTTAAAGGTGATTGTGCACTTGTAATTATAAGGGCTTGAACCACAGTTCAAAACACACATCAGTGCTGACAGTGTGTGATTTTACAGAAAGGTGAAGTCCCTCCCCTTCCGCTGGACCACTATTGGACCTTATTGCGAAAAAGATATGAACGGTTGTCAACGTTGAGAGACAAATGTTTTTTTGATTTTGTTTGCGCCATGAATCACACATATGATGTTTGTCAATTTAAAACATAATGTTGCAAGTCTAGAAAGTCTCAGTTTGTTGTAAGGCTGTTAAAGTTTAAGACTGTGATAATACTTTATTAGAAAAACTACACACCCAAAAGTCACGTAAGTAACGTCTCTCTCGCTGAAGCTATGATTATTGTGTGTTTCGTACTGGGTTGTACCAACACCAGCATCGGGTCTTTGCTTTACCAGCTGATAAAAAGAGCAGGAGTCTCTGGATGAAACACATCAGGTCAGATAACGTTTCATTTGTGCGTTGGTCATAGCTAAGTTAGCTAGCTAGTGTTGGTGACGTATGTAGTGCGAGACGAGAGATGTAGTTCACTGAGCGGTTTCACACAAAACCAAATGATACTACGACAAACTGAGACTTTCTTGACTTGCAACATTATGTTTTAAATTGACAAACATCATATGTGTGATTCATGGAGCAATTCACGGGATCAAAAAAACATTTGTCTCTATTAGAACAAAGGATTTTTGTCACCATCTGACCTTTATCAAATATAACCACAAAACAGCAAAACATCTGTTTCCATTTCAATATATTACATTATTAGGCAGCTGTATTCATCTATACTGAGTGAAAGCTGCACTTAATTCACAGTTTACATTTTAGAATGAGTCAGACCAATCAGGGCCAGAATAAGTTGTGTGTGGATTTGCTTCTACATTTGTGTTATTTGTAAAATTAGTAAAAACAAATGTATAATAGTTAGATAGCAAAACACCAAAGAACAATCTAATGAAGTCTTATGTTTTCCTGTACAGGGAGGACCTGGTTTACCTGGTCAAGCTGGATTCCCTGTAAGTCTCCCATGTGTTACATAATTAATGTACCATGTCCTTATTATCACCATAAATACTGTATGTAGTGTATTTACTTCACATTAATGGTCTTAGTGTTGTCCCTTTGTCTTGGTCTCTTGTGTGTTTTGAACCTGTTGTTAATCTACATTTATTATTATTTTTTTAATTATTATTATTGTAAACAAATCCCATGAAAAGACCCAAACCAACAATGTGTTAATCTGCCCCTTTCCAACTTCCCCACTCTGTCTGGAGCAGTCAACCTTAAGACTCTCTACTAAGAAGCAAATCTTTTTCTGATCTATTCTCACTGGTTGGAAGTGGGCGGTGCTCGGTAAAAAAAAGTGATGGCATGTATTTTGTAGTGCACCAATCATGATTTAACATTTCAATCAAAACGAGATGACAGTTGTTGGCGTATTTGCTTATGTTGCCAGTCCACTGTTTGCAGTTGATGAAGTAGATTAAGTAATGAATATTTAATGCCATGGAGAAATACTTAAAGGGATAGTTTGGGTGATTGAAGTGGGGTTTATAAGGTACTTATCCATAGTCAGTTTATTACCTATAGTAGATGACAGTCTGCACACCCCATCTTGGGAGAAGCAGACAGGAGTACTGACACCAAACCAAAGCAATGTACTGCTGTGGACGGGGCCGGCAGCAAATCAGATTTTAGACATCTAAAACAAAGGCCCACCTAAAAAATGGATATCAGTTTAAGTGTATGCTATATTTAGAATATTTTCCGATGGCGATCTCAACTGAAGTGAAACGTATCTGTACTGGTTTTGTCATCTGAGCCTTCTGGGTTTGGAGAGAACAGAGATAAGTTTCACTTTCAGTTCAGTTTCCTATCAGGAAGGAGAAGGAAAGGGCGGACTGACAGCAAGATAAATCAGAGAAAATATTCTAAATATAGCGTACACTTCAACAGATATCGATATTTTTTTAAGGTGGGCCATTCTTTTAGGTGGCTAAAACATGTTTTTCTGCTGGCCCCGTCCATAGCACTGTATTGCTTTGCTCTGGTGTTGGTGCTCCTGTCTGTTTCTCCAAACTGGGGGGGTGCTGACCGTCATCTACTGTAGGTAACACACTGACTATGGATAAGTACCTCACACATACAGCCCCACTTCAAAACACTTGAACTATCCCTTTATGATTTGAAACCACGTTTAACAAGCTTTAAGTAAAATAACATCTTAAAAGTAATATCATTGAACAGTAGGGCACTGTAGTTTTAAGAAAACTGACTGTCTTTAATCCAAATCTATCAGGTCTTCATTGCTTTTACTTTGTAACATTGTAACTTGAGCAATGACCTGGAAGCAAACTGCTGCAGGCAAAAAGACGAGACTGTTTTACACTCAGGTCAATTCTGACTCCAATTCTTTCAAATTCCCACAATGCCTCCAGATCATTTTAACAATGAAGTTTGATTTCCACAAAAGTAAGCAAGCATCAAATGCTTCTCTACACTACAGTTAGCAGATAGCATATTGGCACCGCATCTACTCAAAGAAGCCCACAACATCTCATCCACTTATTTCTGCACTCAATGTCTAAACAGTGGTCCACTCAGCAATGCACAAGCTGCACTGTCAGACAGAGACTAATGGAATGACTGCCAAATGACTGTTACTTTGACCTCTTGTAAGTTGAGAGATCCTATTGTCTTTATCCTGCAGGGTCCTATTGGACCAAAGGGCGACAGAGGAGACCCTGGTCTTCCAGGCTACGGAGGAAAGGTAAAGTTTGGGTTATTTTCCTGTTCAACTATTAATTGAACCATTTTTCATCATTGAGACACTGCTGCAATTGAGTCTGTGTTGTCTTGTTGCTGCTGTTCTATGTCTAGGGTGAGAAAGGTGAACCAGGTTTAATAATTGGACCTGATGGAAATCTTCTTCATCTGGAAGGGCTTACAGGACCGAAGGTGAGTCATTTACTGTATATCTGTTTTGTCTCTCTCATACCAACACATACACACCCCGCTCCTCTATAGTATAGGATATGTTGCTGCTTTGTGTTGGCTGCGTTACCGTAGAACATTTGTTATTGAAACTAATCTGGTTCCTTTGCCATGCCTGAAGGGGGACAGAGGATCACCTGGACCTGTCGGACCCTCTGTAAGTGTTTGGACATTCCTGTCTAAGATATCTACATTAATGCAACTAAACAGATTTAGTCTAAAAATGTATATTTTGTTTACTTCATTCTCCAGTCAGCTCACATTGTCTTTCATTTCATGATTTCTTGTCGTAGGGCCAGTATGGGCCTGCTGGATTAAAGGGTGAAATTGGAATGCCTGGAAGACCTGTAAGTACTTCCTGGGTGTCTTATTTTGGTATATTTTCATATAAATATGTTATACTATTCTGTGTTTATACTACGTACCACATATTCATTTCATGGGCCTATTGTGTATAGCTGCATTTGAATCTTATTGTTTCTGTTTTTCCGAGTGTAGGAGATATTAATGGATGACTTTCTCCCCTCAGGGTCGCCCTGGTGTAAACGGGTACAAGGGTGAGAAAGGAGAGACAGGAGTTGGTTCTGGCTACAGCTACCCAGTAAGTGTTCATATTATTACCAGTGCTTAGATTTGACAGCAGCAGAAGTTAATACAGACAGTTTGACATCATCTTGTTTAGTCTCCAACCCCCAAGCCATGCCAGCGTGTCTCAAAAGACAATAGATGTGATTTGTCTGGATTCTATTTGAAATAGTTGTGGTGTACAGGTGACACATGGCATGAACTATACATAATCAGTGAAAAGGAAGAGAGTCTTGCATTGAGCATCAACAACTGACTGGCTAGCTTTTTAGTTAACTAGTGCCAGTGCCGGAGTGGGAAATGAGGGAGAAACAACAGAACAGGAAAATCCTCCTGTTTCCCTGAAGTCACCGATGTGGCAACATTTTGCTTTCCCTGTGGGTTATATAGAAACAGAAAAACTACAGTTTGTAGGCTATGCTACACGTGGGTAGCCTAAATGCTACCCTCGAAAGTGTAAATGACAGTTGTCAGGGCATAAAACCAATGATCTGTTGATCTTTATCCACACTTGATAGTCTAACAATGGCATAGCCATCAGTGCTGAAAAAAAGTTGAATCGTGGATTTGGAGAATCGTGACATCCCTACTAGCTAGTTATGTTTTGTACACATTATTTACCTTTGGACAAGTTCCTGCGTACAACCAATAACATGAGTGTTGGGTTTCAAAAATACAACCCCTGTTTAATTAGGGCCCGAGCACCGACAACGTCGGGCCGCGCTGGACCCTATTGAAACTCTAGGAATTCTTCTTTTTCTTTTCTCCCCAATGAATGGCCTTAACATGCTCAACATTTGTTAAACTTGGCAGGCTTATCAGTTGCGGTGAAAAATTTTATATTTTAAGAGTCTCGGGCTCGGGTTTTCCAAACGGCTTGCTAGTGCCCCCTAGAAAGTTGGAAAAATTGAGCCCCTCGCTCCGGTTTCACCTACATGTATAAAATTTTCATGTGGAGACGCACAAAAAAGCTTCTTGGAGGTATGCCCAAAACTCAACAGGAAGTCAGCCATTTTGAATTAATATGCAATTTTCGCCAATTTTTTGCGTTTTATAGGTTGTGTACTTTAACAAACTCCTCGTACGGATTTAATCAAATCAACTTGAAATTTGTTCAGAATCATCTTAGGACCTTCAGGATGAAAATTTGATTGGCGTGGCGGCCATTTTTAGCCATTGGCCATGAAACAAGAAGTTATTGTAACTCCACTGTGCATAGTCTGATCTGCCCCAAATTTCTCAGGCACGATAAGGTTCCAGTCCTGAGGGCATGTACATGTCCATATTGAGTCACACTCATAGCGCCCCCTACTGGCAACAGGAAATTACATGTTTTCTATTTTATTGTACTCCTCCTAGCATGTTTACTAGATCCACCTCAAATGTGGTCAGAAAAGCCTTAAGACCTTGATGATGCATTATTGTGAAGACTGTGACTTTTCGTTGAACAGCGTTGCTGTGGCATGGTGGCCATTTGGCGTGATTCGCCTTGAAACAGGAAGTTGTTGTAACTTCGGCATACTTTGTCAAATCTGCTCCAAATTTCTCAGCCATGATGATGGTCCAGGCCTGAGGTCATTTTCATGTCGATATAGTTTCATAGCACCGCCCCAAGATGTTAGCTACGCCCCCTTTCAAAACTCATGAACCATTCGTCCTAGACTCTTGTGGGAGGTGTCATTGCACTCAGCAGAGAGTTCCTGTTTCATTGGTGAAGGTTATCCCGCCCCCTACACGTTAGCCACACCCCTTTTGTAATTCATAAAACCGTTTGTTGTAGAGTTTTGTGGCAGGCGTCATTGGACTCATCAGAGTTCTGGTTTCATTGTGCCTGGCCCCGTCAATCGCCATCCCACCAGTACTCCCGACGCGCGTGTAGGTGCAAGGGCCCGTTCATCGCTGCTTGCAGCTTTGATTTATGATTGAATTTTTTGTCAGAACTGCTTGTTACCTTGTGCCAGTGTGATAATCGATTAAAATATTTAATCGCGATTAATCGCCAATGAATCGCAAATCATTCGCATATTTTTATCTGTTCAAAATGTACCTTAAAGGGAGATTTGTCAAGTATTTAATACTCTTATCAACATGGGAGTGGGCAAATATAGTGCTTTATGCAAAAGTATGTATATATTTACTATTGGAAATCAATTCAAAATACAAAACAACAACAAATATTGTTCAGAAACAAATAAATATATAGATCTAAATTTTCTTAATTGTTATTTATTATTAAAATAATAAGTCGTAACAGCAACTTGGTTAAAAAGTCTTTGTAAAATGTAAACCTTTTTAATGCAGCAAAAAATTGGTCAAAACTTGACCAGGAATTAAAATTCTTGTATATAATGTATATTTTCTATAAACACAGATCTGAATTGATTACATTGTCACAGCTATTTCAGTCAGTATTGGCCCGATATACGATCCAGTATCGGTATCGGAGACTCCCTACCCAAACTTCATGTGATTATCATAAAGCGGACATGTCTGTAAAGTGGAGACTCGTTGGTACCCATAGAACCCATTTACATTCACATATCTTGAGGTCAGAGGTCAAGGGACCCTTTTGAAAATGGCAATGGCCAATGGCCAATTTAGTGCAAGTTTGGATTGTTATTTAGCCTCCTTCTAGCTTTAAAAATGATCCCGCTACAACCTAAAAATCACAAGTTGTGATAAAGAAATTAGTGGCATTGAGCTGAATTTGCGTTAACACATTATCGTGGCGTTAACTATGACAGCCCTAGTTGATAGACAATGTTGATTGACATGTATGTAGACACACCATTCCTGAGTGAGCTTTCGTAATCTTAATCAATGCTGTTCATTTCTCAGACTTGTCAGTGTTTGCTGGGAGAATGCCCTAACATCAAACACATACAGTATCAATGCTAGCAATCATTGTGTCGCAGTATCGTCAAAATACTGTCTGTCTAAGTTATTGATGGTATGTCAGTAAGCATTCTGTATGTACACATCTAACAGTAAGAAAGAATGAATAACTTTGTTTTCATCAGGGAGTCCCTGGCCAACCAGGACCACCCGGACCACCTGGACCCCCTGGGCCAGCCATTCCCTTAGATCGCTTCAATGTGAGTACACAAGATCCAAAACCTCGTACAGTACCATGAAATGAACTTTGGACATTCATATGTCCCAGCTAGTGTAACACAAAGTGAATGTCTCTCATGTACAGTCTGGGGGCTCAGAGCTAAACCATATCATATTTGATCCATATCCAGTCACTATCTGGTGCTTCTGTTCTGTTGTTTAAGCCTTGTCGTCTGGTGAAACTACTCAGTCAGTTGCTAATTGCATAATTTAGCATAAACCTCAGACAAATCTTTCCCTCTGTTGTTGCTGGTGCTGTGGATTTTGTTCATCGAGCATCTTTTCTTTCTGTGTTCATAGCGCTATGATGAACCTTCAAGGAATTACCCAGGTATGACCTCCATCACACACCGTTTGTTGTTTTAGCACCAATACATAATACTGTGCGATAGAGAGGGACCAGAAAGGAGAAGTTAAGTAACAGTGCAAGTCAAGGAAGAGAGATTTAGAAACGGTTTAAAGTGTCTGCAGAGATAAACAGTTCTATCTTAGTTTCAGTCTGATCCAGCTGCCTCAGCCTGAAGGGGATATACCGTACACTCTATTGTCAAGAGATTAAGCTGTCAAGTCTGATTAGATTTGAAGAATGAATTGATAAAACACAGAAGACGTCACTCTCAATGACACAGTTTTGCATGTCAAATACACCTGTATTGTGTACTGACCAATATTAAAAATGATATTTTGTTGAAGCAGTGAAAGGGGAAAAAGGAGAGCATGGTGACCGAGGACTTCCAGGAATCCCAGGTAAATCCTAGTTTGCATTAAATACACATACTGTGCGATTCTGATATACTTATCCACAGCACTGAAGGACTGCGTTGAAGTGAATTATTAGTTCTTAATCACTAAAACACCTTTGTTTTTTTTTGTTTTTTTCCAGGAACAGCCTCTAATTTTGATATTTACACATTCAAGGTAATCTATCTTATCGCCACACCACCACTCAGTTTCATTAGAATGCTGAATGTACTGTACTTTATAATGCTAACCTGTTTCTAACAGAATGAACTGAAGGGAGAGCGTGGAGGCCAAGGTGTGAAGGGGGAAAAGGGAGAGTCTGGTGGTGGATATTATGACCCACGTTTTGGAGGAGTGCAAGGCCAACCAGGGCCTCCTGGAAAACCAGGCCTAAAGGTGAGTTCAGAGAGTCTGTCGTAGTATATTTACAGGTATTAACAACACAAATCTGATTTTGTTAGAAGATTTGTGGTTTTACCTGTATAGTAAGCACATGCCCCGTTGTTACATATAATAGTGCTTTGTCATGACCTAGATCATAAACATTTTAAAACTGTGTTCCAGTAATGGCATTTTTCTCTTTCATTTTAGGGTCCAAAGGGAGAACCCGTATTGGGCCCTCCTGGACCCCAGGGGCCACCAGGAACACCTGGGATTGGTTACGATGGGCGTCCAGG
>CAKALG010041703.1:2775-21627 GCA_916700815.1 Helicolenus hilgendorfi
CGAGAGAAAAACAAAGAAAGACACACAGGTGGAAATTCATTATTCAAAGCAGGAAGAGTGTGTTGTCAGACATACTCTGAAATCTCATCAATCTCAGGTTAAACAGTTTGACAGCAAAACTAACGGGAAGGCGCTCAAACCTCTGCCATCAAGTCACGATTCTTTAACTCACAAAACTGCATCCTTCTTAATGGTTTCACAACCTTGTGTGACACATCTAACGTTTCACTGCACACTTTTATTACACTCTTCCTCTGTTGGTAGCTCTGGTTAAAGTACTGATTTTAGGCTTTCTGAGGTTGTTGGTGTTGCCTGCTCACCCTCATACCAGTTCAACCATCTATTGAAATCTGAGCCAATAAAACAAGCAATGAGTTATGTATCAGTTTGTCTTAAAGGTACAGTGTTAACAATTTGGCAGCATCAAGTAGTGTGGTTGCAGATTGCAACCAACTGAGTACCCAACTGACTACTGCGGTAACGTGAGCCGCCGAGTGCAAAAATGTGGAAGCGCAATTCACCTCGCTCAGAGGCCATCCTTACCTAGGAGTAATGGAAATCAGATGGCGGCTGGCGGTACCACGGTTTTGCTCACGATAGGTTTGGTTTGTCCGTTCTGTGCTACTCTAGAAACATGGCGGAGCAACATGGTACATGGTAAATGGCATTTATATAGCGCTTTTCTAGTCTCATTCACCCATTCACACACCGATGGCTATACCTTTGGGAGCAATTTGGGGTTAAGTGTCTTGCTTAAGGACACATCGACATGTGACCCGGAGCAGCCACGGATCGAACCACCGACCTTCTGATTGATGGACGACCTGCTCTACCCTCTGACAACATGGCGGACTCTATGAAGAAGACCAAGGGCTCATTCTAAGCTAACGAAAACACAACGATTCTTAGTTTCAGGTGATTATACACAAATGAAACAACATATTCCAATACAACGTATGATATATATTCCGAAAAAATGTACTCCCCTTTTTGTGTTAGTTTTCCTATGAATGTCCAGCAAAACGTGTCAATTCTAGTTACATGCATACAGTCTTTTCAGAATAAATCTCAGTCTTTACAGAAAACAACTAAAACAAGCTACAAACAGTATATGAGACCAACCTGAATGAAAAAATAGTTATGAATATTATTTTCCATTTCTCCTAATAGATCCCCTGAAATGTTACGCAATGTTCCTTTAACCTCCTAGAATAGAAGTGGCCTTAACATTTGAGAAATGACTACAAAAACTAAATTTATAGCAAAACCAAATTAAGATTTGATCGAAAACATACAGTGCATATTAACATTTTTCTGTACCTGAATGCCTCGTACACGGAAGTAGACTAACTGAAGACACCCGAGTCCCATATCAACGTCATTTTCTTTTTCTGACATGTTGCGGATCATAAAATTCCCCAGATCTGTTCCGTTGGCCTCTCGAGTGGTACTGACACTTTGTCGATGTGCAGGAACACAGTTGTTGGTGTCATCTGTTATATTGGACAGTTTCTGTTTTTTATTGTGCGGCCCTCTAAGCTGGCACCATCAACTAGCTGCTGGGACACTTGCCACTCAACACATTTTTTTTTTATGGTTGGTTATATCAGTTTTCTTTTTATGTAATTATTTACCATACATAACCTTTTAGTGCTTTATATATGCACATTTCTAATGCCGTGCTTGACATCAGACTCCCTCTATATCCACATAAAGCACAATTATTAACATCGTACTGCTACCATGCGAGTACCATAACCTCTGTAAACCTGAAAAAGGATCCATATATTATGCATACATGTCCCATTGTGTTGGTTTCAAGTTGTGTACAGCTCCACTCCACTGGATGTAAACATCTTTCTCAGTGGCATCTCCATTGTGCTAGACCCCTGCTGTGCTGCAAGCTTTTCCCTGAAATTTGGAGCAC
This sequence comes from Helicolenus hilgendorfi, assembly GCA_916700815.1. NCBI lineage: Eukaryota > Metazoa > Chordata > Actinopteri > Perciformes > Sebastidae > Helicolenus > Helicolenus hilgendorfi. The sequence continues at coordinate 4,703 of CAKALG010041703.1, forward strand.
TGTTCCTGGCTGGTGAGCGGACGGGGAAATTCGTGGAAAAATGTCCCGCCGCACTCATCACAAGACCAGAGTGAGAAATTGACTGAAGGGAGACAGCAATGTTGGAGAATTGCTCACTGGGCATTCAATGAAAAAAAAAATCTGACAAGAGCCATCATTTAGCAACTTGTAAAGTGGAAGCACTCATCATCCTGGGTCTTTCTCCCAGAGGACATTTTGACATGTCACAGTAGGGCTGTGCCCAAAATCACTGCCTTGTTCACTCTTTCACTTCTCCCTACACTGTATAACAGACACAGTTTACTCAGTAGTGATATAACAGGTGTACGGTCGCTCAATGGTAATTTCCACATCTTCAAAATGCAGAGCATTGCATTATGGAATTTCTGAGGGCACTATATAGTGGATAGATTTACACACTCAGAATTTGGACACTCAAATAAAATGGAGGACAGTAACTATAGTTCAACGCAGAGTAAATAGGGAGTGATTTTGGACACTATGAGGAGCAGAGATGAAAATATTAAAACAAGTAGTTTTTGTCACGCCACTTCCGTACTTACGTCACTTCCGTACTTACGTCACTTACGTACTTACGTCACTTACGTACTTATGTCACTTACGTCAATTCCGTACTTACGTCACTTCCGTACTTACGTCACTTACGTCACTTCCGTACTTACGTCACTTCCGTACTTACGTCACTTCCGTACTTACGTCACTTCCGGTGTCATTTTAACCCAAACTGCGGTTCTTTCCTAAACCTAACGAAGTAGTTTGTTGCCTAAGCCTTACGAAGTCAATCTATTTCTAAACCTTATTAAGTATTTTTTATTTTGAAAAGACTGGAGCGGACTGTGACACGTGCGTCACGTGTTGCTGGACATTTGTAGGAAAGTCGTGCTGAGCGTCACGAAAAACAAAGGGAAATTTGTTACTGTGTACATGAATCAAATAGATTATATGACCGTGACTATTTCACTTGCCATGAGACTGTGTTGGTAGTTTTGTCGCCTAAACCTAACCGAGTTGTTCCATGTGAAGACGGAAGTTTATTTTGCAAAGGCTGTATGTGTATGACGAGCGCATATTGACACGTGTTGCTGGACATTCGTAGGAAAACGCACAAAAAATGAGAAACAACTTTTTGTAAGATCATACAAACCGTAGTATGAGGATACGTTGCACTGAGACACTTGAATATGACAAGTCAAAATGTCTGCTGTGAAAAAGGCGGCTAATGCATAATTGCATACTGTAATGCATTATTGTCCTGGTGCTGCCAGTGATCTAAAGGGTGAGAAAATAGGACTTCTAGTCATTTAACAAGCTGCCAATTAGTTGGAAGTTATATAATTGGTTGAGAAACATCTGCAGTGTGCACGATGAAGGCACATCTCCAAACAGCAGCTGACAGTTCTGACATGCACTAGTGTGCATCACAACTTCAGTCCTGACAAACAGGCAACTTGGCACATCCCACTGCCTAGAAAATTAGTGGTGTTGGACGTGTACACTTCACTGCACATATCAATTTCCCTCTAAGCTGAATCGGTCTATTCAGCATGTAAAATATGTGCACGGTAAGGCAAGCCTTCAGATATATTGCAGTTTCATCAGTAAAATGTACAGAGGTATTATTAAATGGTAGAGGACTTCAATGGTATTCCAATACTTAGAAGTATGACTAAGCCCTGCAGTTGTGTTGGCATGCATTTACCAGAACAACTATGCAAATCTATTGCATTGACTTTGCAGACGCATCTTAAAAAAGAACATATGAGTAAAACCGCTGTTAAAAACAGTCTGTTGTTGGGTAGTGAGGAGATTAATGGCAGGCCTGATTAAATAGATTAGAACATGACCGCAAAGCGTTTATATTAGTAGTAACTTAGCTTTATCGGCGTACTTTAACATCCATTCATAATTTTAACTGTCAAAAAAACACATGATTTTAAACAGCACTTAAAATGCTTTCCAATTTATTCAATGGCAGTTGTTCGGTGTCCTCACTGAATTACACTTAATACTTGCAGAGGCAATCAGAAAAGCTATAAGGAGAGGAGTGAAATCAATAATTGCTTTGTTCTGAGGCGTCACTCCAGTTACACTTAAATCCACCGTCTCCTTCTCTTATTTCTCTCTATTATCTGTCTTTCTCTCTCTCTCTAATGGACAAGTATTCTTCAGGAGAGAGAAATGTGTGTGTGAGTGTGTATACTTGCTATGGATACTATTCCACCAGGGGAGAGTAAATTGTGCTCAGTGATTAATCATTTCGTACCCATGTTGGTTTGGTCACACAGTGTATGCACATGCACATGTACGCATGCGAGTGTATGTGTGTGTGACCGGTATTTGCAGCAATTATAACTGAAGGAACATGCACGCACTCACACACATACACACACACGTCCTGCAGCCAAAGGAGAATGAGTAAACTCTGAAGTACGTGGTCGGGGTATGAATAACCACTGGACTGTACAGGCCCTGACTCTGGTGCAGTGGTTGACAACCTCTGCAACACAGCAGCAGATACACCAAACAGGAGCTGGAGAACCAGAACGCAACAACTCATATTCGGTAACACATTACTCTGCTTTAATCCCTCATACAAAAAGCCTTTCTTTTGAAACCTTTCTTTTATTTAATTGACTTCTATTGGAGCGAGTATTAATCCCTTTCATATGAAATAAATCACAAGAAAGAAAAGAGAACTAACAGACATGGGTGGTTAAGCCCTGCCCAAATGTGTTTTGTATTTTGGGTTTCTAATAGAACATGTTTACATGCTTTAGTGTAAAAAAAAACAAAAAAACAAAAACTTTTTATTTTTCTCATACCGGCTTTCTCATACCTCTGTTGTGTTTGGTCACCTGAACCAAACTCTTCAGACTCCTTTCAAGCTCCACTCTAACTAGCTTTGTACGAGGGCGTGCCAAATTAGCGTAACCAAATGTGTTACTTGGTGACATCACCATGTTACGGAAGAAAAAGCGGGACTTCAAGCGAGGCGTTTCAGGCAGTTCAGGAGCAGTGTTTCTGTGGGGGAGAATAACTTCCTTTGGCGTGGACTTTGGACTTTGTAACTTTGCAAACCTTTTACATGCACAAAACACTATATAACACACTAACTATATAACACACTATATAAAGGAAAGGGGAAAAGCAGAACAGGTCCCCTTTAATTATTACAGACTTCATGCTGAAACAACAATGCATTTTTGAAAATGTGTGTTTAGCTTTTCTGTCTACTCTAAACTCTCCGAGACAACAGTCAGAAGTTATTGTTTTGTGTAATTTCCCAAAGATTCTTAGAGTTTAAGAATCCATAAGAAAGCAGTTTGGGATGTCACATCAGTTCCTCATTCTTTCTTCTGTTTGTTTCATGAACAAAATCTCTGTGACTGGTAAGGCTGTTAGTGAGAACTCCTCTCATCTCTCATCACCTTCAGAAGAAGCACAGTGACATCTGCTGGCTGTTTCTATTTATTCAGGACTCAAAGTTTTAGGGCTGAAAGCCTAACACAGTGGTTCTATAGAGAGCCTCTGTGCGTTCCAATACCCATACCATCATACTACTTAGTATGCCAGAAAAAATATTTTGTGTGTCCCAATACATAGTATGTCAAATGCAGTATGCCACTACATCCGGTCACATTTTGCAGTATGCAAGCCAGCATGCTTTTCTAAGTATTCTGACCCACAATCCTCTGCACAATGGATATATGAGCAAGAAGTCAAAGTTCAAAGGACAATGTTATGAGGAAGTATAATGCTTCAGTTGTGTGCATACTGCATGCGACAATACTAGGGCTGCCAAAGTTAACACGATGATAACACGTTTTTTTAACGCCAATAAATTCTTTAACGCATTAACCCAATCGATCTTTCGGAGGTTGTAACGGGTTCAAAGCTAGAGTGAAGAAACTAGTATCATATGAAACTAGAAAACGCTAAGGAATCAATTGGTACACTGTCATACTAGCTTTGCAAGAGTAACTTCCAAACTTGTGCTAAATTGTGGCGAGGAAAAACGGTCATGGCCATTTTCAAAGGGATCCTTTGACCTCTAACCTCAAGATATGTGAATGAAAATGGGTTCTATGGGTACCCACGAGTCTCCCCTTTACAGACATGCCCACTTTATGATAATCACATGCAGATTTGGGGCAAGTCGTAGTCAAGTCAGCACACTGACACACTGACAGCTGTTGTTGCCTGTTGGGCTGCAGTTTGCCATGTTATGATTTGAGCACATTTTTTATGCTAAATGCAGTACCTGTGAGGGTTGATGGACAAAAGTTGTCATTGTTTTGTGTTGTTGATTCATTTCCAATAATAAATATATACATACATTTGGATTAATTAAGCATATTTGCCCACTCCCATGTCTATAAGAGAATTAAATACTTGACAAATCTCCCTTTAAGGTACATTTTGAACAGATAAAAAAATCTGCAATTAATTTGCGATTAATCACGTTTAAATATTTTAATCGATTGACAGCCCTAGACAATACGTACTTTGTAAGGGCAGCTGCAGTATGTGCTAAGAGAAAAAGTATGTAATTTGGAACATAGCCAATGTCTACAGACAACTCTGACAAAGGATGATGAACTGTTTAAGAACATCTTACACAGAAATTTGTACGGGCTTCTTCTCTCTGCACTGACATGTGTCTTTACTGAATTATTCCACGTCTTTTTTTTGTGTCACATTTGATTGACGGAGACAGTAACAACCCACCAACTGTCATCACTTTCTGATTAAGATGTTAATCATCTGACTGATGCACAGAAGTACATGACATCATATCATTTTGTAAATGAACCCCGCCACCTTTAAACCAGAGAGAAGAGCACAGAGGACAAAATCTCTTCTGTGAAATAACCAGAACTATACCTAAACTGAGTTAACTTGTCAGGTGTCCACCATTGAGACTCCTTAGTGTTGCTCAACCTCTATCTGTTTGGCGACGCCTGGAAGCTGCTTGACATCTCCTGGATCCATCTCTTCATATTTTTCACATTATATGTATCATTTCTATTTTTTCATATGGATTATGTTGTATTTTCATTACGTTGTTACTCTGTACACACGACATCTATTGCACATCTGTCTGTCTGTCTCGTGCTTTAACAATATTAGCACAAATGTTCACTCATCAAAGCAGAAGAACATGTCGGTGTGAGAATCTGATCTTGTCACAAGAGGGAGCACTTGCACAAGAGAATTTACTGACAATAACCAAGAAACTCCCAAGAACGACAGGCGGACTGCACAGGACACACCTCCCACCAACCAGTCACCTTAACACTAAAAGGTCTATATTTCTATAGTACTTTTAAATGTGCCTGTAACCTAGTGAGCAGAGAGTCAAAATATCTAAAAAAGTAACGACTAAATAGTTGAAACAGTCTTCTGCCACTCCAAGTGACCGGTAATCACTGTGCATTGTATAAAGAAAGTATTGTAACAATACTGTATTCTTTTATTTAAGTAATAGTGTTAAATGACATCCAGTTTAAAATTAAACTGACACATTTGGAGCATGGCAGTGGTGTTGATCAAAAGGTTGTATGAGGTACTTATCCATAGTCAGTGTATTACCTACAGTAGATGACGGTCATCGTGCCTCCAGGTTGGAGAAGCAGACCGCACGGAAGCTAAGCAATGTACTGCTGTGGTCGGGGCCGGCAGCAAAACGTAACGTAATATTAACGTATTATTTTCATTGCTTTACCTTGCTGTCAGACAGCCATTTCCCACGGGGAACTGCAGCTGATATCTATGCTCTCGCAAAAGCCACCAGACTCTATTGAAAGAAATTTAACAAAAACAAACAAACTAACCGATCGAGGCAGCCGTCCACCAGCAACCCCCACGATCTGCGAGGTAAAATAAAAAAAATGTCACTGGAGTCTGGTTGCTTGGCGAGAGCATACGTAACTGCTTCAGTTCCCCGTCGGAAACCTAGACTGTATAGCTTTCTCACGGGAAGGTAAGCCGGTGAAAATATTCTAAATATAGCATACACTTAAACCGATATTGATTTCTTTAGGCGGGCCTTTCTTTTAGGTGGATAAAATACGTTTTGCTGCCGGCCCCGTCCACAGTACGGTATAACTCCTGTCTGTTTCTCCAAACTGGGGGCGTGCCGATCGTCATCTACTGTAGGTAATACACTGACTATGGATAAGTACCTCATACAAACCCACTTCAAAACACCCAAACTATCCGTCTTTAAGCTGTGATCTGTACACTGATTGGGAGGACACGTTAGACTACCGTGCCATTCTGTGCTCTAGCTATGAAACAATGATATGAAAATGGCCAAATATTGATATGAGTGAGTCTGAAAGTTCAGATTTTGACTTTGAAAAAAAGTTCATTTACAAGCTGATACTGAGCATTGACTTCATCTGTGAAACAACGAGGACCCCGGACAAGAGACTGAATGAAAACCAGACAAAGGACAACATCAGCTTCCTGTGAACACCAGACTCCAACCGGTTAAAGCATCGCAGCAGAAGCTTGTTTTACTGTACATATAAGAGCTCCTGAACATTAAATATTGAAATCCCTTTGACACTGAAAGAGTGAAAAAAACTGGGTGACAAATGTTAACCCACAACAATACACTTTTAATTTTGCATAATTTGAGGGAAGACACTAAACTGTTTGTGTCTGAATAGAGAAAACAAACAACAACAGCAAGAAATACAACTGAAAATATGTCAAAAACAGTCAGTTTCCATTCCTGTAACCTCACCACACACACCACACACCCTCCAGTCCCCAGCGTATATCTCTGGAGACAGCTTCAATGGGGGTGAGTAGTGAGCAGGTTAAGTGACAGGCTTACAAAATCACAAAACAGGTTCTCCTGTCTGAAACCGAGCCACGACATTTATGAGAGAATCCATCATAATGGAGACAGGTTCGAGTTTCCTTGTTGTGTCAGAGACTCTCAATAACACAATGAGACCAGAACGTCCCTGCTGTTGGCAGCAGCTGTGAAGAGGAACATGAGGACCGTCTCTGTCTTTTTGATTCACAATCCATCTCTGTCTCGTTGCTGCGAGAAATCTGATATCCTCCCACGGCGCATTTAGCCCAGAAAGCTAATGCAATATGATGACAAGTAGACATTTCCACAGAGGTTTGATCGGAATAAAAGAGCCCACTGAATAAAACATGACGTGACAGGAGCGCAAAAACATGATGATTCATGCATTATTTTCATCAGCACGGCTTTCATCAATTTACCCGTCTTTCTATTTTTATTTCACGTTACTTTCAAGTTTAATTGTCTTCCTAATAGGTTAGCCAATAATTGCAAAGATGTATATTTATTTGACAGCAGTCTTTGTAGTTGAATGACTCCCTAACTACAGTCTACAAAACTCTGATTCCCAATTAAGGCGTGTGTAAACATTTTTAGTACCGGCAGTGACTAGAACTACTTTTTAATCATGACTGTGGTCTTTTTTGTAATGGACCTGAAGTCATAAGGGGCCTTTTCCAACTGTGGCGGCTCTGCGGCTTCACACCGCCCTGTAACAGCACTGCATTTCCCCTCTGTGTCTGTTTATGTGACGATGTACTTACTAGGGGCTCTGGTTGGGCACTTTGTTGTCTTGAAAACCCCCCTGATATATGCCAGCTTAAAGGGATAGTTTGGGTGTTTTGAAGTGGGGTTGAGGTACTTATCCATAGTCAGCGTGTTACTTACAGTAGATGACGGTCGACACGCCCCCAGTTCGGAGAAACAGACAGGAGTTACCGCACAGAAGCAAAGTGATGTACTGCTGTGGACGCGGGGCAGCAGTAAAATGTTTTTCAGCCACAAAAAAGCATAGACTGTTCAAAAGAAGTGGACGTATGGTCACCGCGACGTCACCCATTGGTTTGTGGAAAACACGGACAACTCTCAGACCGGACAACACCGTTGTAGCGACCTGTCAATCACAAGGTAGCCACGCCTTAAAGCATCCCCTGCTTTATGGTCTATTTGACTCTAAGTGGAACCATAATTTATTAATTGAACATCATGCTGTATTGAAGAAGACTTGAAACTAGAGATTGAGACCATAAACTCATGTTTACAATGTTTACTGAGGTAATAAATCAAGTGAGAAGTAGGCTCATTTTTTCCTAGACTTCTATACAACTAGACTTCTTTTTGCAACCAGAGGAGTCGCCCCCTGCTGGCTATAAGAACAAATGCAAGTTTAAGGCACTTCAGCATTGGCTTCACTTTTCAGACCCCGATGTTGTCCTCTGCATAAATCAGGGGTCTGCAAACTGTGGCTCCGGAGCCTCTTTAGCTCCTCTTCAGTGGCTCCTTGTGGATTTTTTAAAATGGAAATGAATAAGTATTTTTTGTTTACATTTTATTTTTTATTTATCATTGTTGTAGGTCGATGGTACGAAGGTACGACAGTATTAGGGCCAGTAATTTTACGTGTTATTTTCTTTCTTTCTTGTAATATTATGACTTTATTCTGAAAATCTCAGATTTGTTTTCCCTTAATGTGACCCTAACACTCCGTAGTACATTGCACTTTGGCCCTCACTGCATTAGACTTATATACTATATATTATAGTAGTTATAATACGATAGTAAAGGTTGCTGACCCCTGGCTTAAATGAAAGGCCCCACCCTACTTCAAAACACCCAAACTATCCCTTTAATGCTACATTTATAGCTGTGGGAAACTTTCCTTGCATTAAGCTATAAGGACAGAGAATACATTTATGATGCTGCTCTGATTTTATGCTGTTAAAATACTAACTTGAATAGGCTTGTTTATATGCATTATCACCTATTACAGTAAGTCTCCACCACATCATTGGTATTTAAATTAAATTTGGTCATAAAAAGTAAACATTAACGCTGCCCTGAGCACTCTGTGTCATCAAAATAACTAGAGTATAACTTTTGCACATCTAATCTTGAGTTCTAATTACATTTATTGGATGTGTACCGTTTGGAAATTGAGTCTCATTCATCAAAATCTGTCAAAATATGCCATTTCATTTCAAAGCTAACAACAACAGAAAAAAAAAACGGAATATGTTTTTCCTGCATGCCCAAACAAAATGTGTTAGGGGGTGAAATGAAGACATCAGAAATATTCTCCCGCTCGGCTCATCGGAAGTAATTTATTTATTGTTTGTTAGAACGATTAAGCTACTGGCAAGGACCGTGCATTCAGAGTTAACGTCTAACTTTGACATATGGCCTCTCTAAATGCTCCGACCATCACATTGACATAAAATATTAAGTGTTACAACATAAAAAGAGCCGAGCCGCGGGCTTTGAAGAGTAATCCTCGTTTCCCCCAGAGGTTCCCCGCGTGAAATAGGATAGGGCTTTTAAGTCCTAATAAGTTCTTAATTTAGTGGAAACACACACACACACACACAGGGTCAATAGCGGCTTCCCATCGTGCTTGAGTTATTTCCCCACTAAATCATGGTGTGTGTGTGTGTCTACACATTCTGGGGTCCGGTTTCAGGATATTTAAACTAAAAGTTATACAGACTTGAAGTTCACTAACACGTTTGGATAATATCAATTGCGATCATCTGAACAAATAATTTGAAGATAAATTGTAATGCATTGAAAACACCTCATTATGTGCATTCATTTCTCCTTTCATGCTGCTTGTGGGTGCTAACAGTAAAATCCCATTGAGGTTAGTTCATTAGAGCACGTGGAGAGCAGGGGCCCTCCGTCATTAATCAAAGGCGCTCTCCGTTTAGAGACTAATAAAGTCGCTCTGGTTGATTAAACGCTGCCAGGCAGCAGACGGGTAGGACGAGACGTCCGATTGAGAAGTAGAGGTCGCCGATAGTCGCACTGTATTAACGCCTGCTAAATGCAATCAACTCGTGTAAATATTTGAAAATGAAAATCAACTTTAGTCACTTCATCTATTTTAGCTTCTTTAATTTTTAAAAAAGTTCCTTGTAGTTATTTTTGCGTATTCAAGAATGACAGAATGAAGTGGATATAATAAGTAAAGTTGTGAGTATAACGTCAACAACTGCTTTTGTATAAGAAAACTTTTACTTTAATTTTGTGCTAGGGTTAGCAGAAGTATTTGCAAGTCATTTAGCTCGCCGATTAATATCTTTAAAGAGTGGAGACATGTTACTTGTCTGATATGTGAATGAAAACTCTGAGATGAACAGAGTGAAAACTGTATCTTATTAGAGAACACAGATGTTGACAAACTTCATAATTTGCAGTTGAAAAAAAAGTAATAAATCGCAATATATCTTATCCCAATACTCAGCATATCACAAATTGTTTAATATCCCAATATGATTTTATTATCGTGACTTAAGTATCGTGATACTATCACATCGTGGGGCCTCTGGTCTCTGGTGAGACAAATCCTTTTAGCCCGGCTTTCACTTAAGGTGCCTTATTGCCTTCATTTTAAGTCTTAATCATTGGTTTTCAAACTATTTCTATCTCTTGTGCATGTTTATTCTAGTGGCTTTTATTGACTTAATATATAATGTAATATTTCACTGTTGTCAATTTTAGTTCAATTTCTGTTTGATTCTATTTATTGTTGTCTCTTTTTCGTTTTTCCTTTCTTTCTATGACTGTGCTGTTTTAATTTTGCTCTGTGAAGTGGGCTGCGTGATTGTATAAAAGGTTCGATAGGCCTATAAATAAAGTTGAGTTGAGTAAACCCAGTTGACTCGTCACAGTAGGAAAGGAACAGCTGTAAATAATGATATTAATGATGGCTGGATTCCATTTAGCTGATTCAAGGCTCCTGGTATTGTGCGTGCTGGTTCACTGTCATTCTCAGTGGAACACTTGAAAAGAACAGAGCAATTGTTAGTTGAACTTTTCCACTATGACAAATCCAAATATCTGCCGTGAGAAAAACCTATTAGCATTACATTCCAGTAATTTCCCTGAAAGATAAATACCAGGCAGAAGGTTGTTTAACAACACGTATTGCTTTTCTGAAGGTATTTCTGGAATCGTTAAAAGTCTCATCTAGATATTTGGGTGAGAAAATGTTCCGTCAGCTGCACGACAAAACATCTTTATTTGGATTAGGAAACAGAGTGAGCATGCTAATATGCAAAATATTCGCACATGCTAAAATTGACCTCCAATTCACACCTGAGCCTAGAGTAAGTACACCTGAGTTTGACAAATTACAGCTCAGACAGATGTCTGATATGATGAATGTTTTGGTTAAGTAAGAACATGGCCTTACCTCGGGCCCAACCCGGCCTCTCGGGAAAGCCTATAAATAGCACGACATTACACGGACATTCCAAATGTCATGAGGATGCATTTTAGGCTTTTCGCGTGTCATTTGTACACCACACAAAAAAACAAAACAACAGTGACGTCCACAGTTAGGTTTAGGCAACAAAACCACTTAGTTAGGTTTAGGAAAAACATCATGGTTGGGCTTAAAATAAGTACGTAAACTAAGTAGATTACGTACAGAAATTCTACGTCACTGGTTCTGAGCGCAGCATATTCGAATAGATGTGTTTACATTGGAGTCACTACAGACTACATGACGTACAAATGACACGCCAAAAGCAAGAAAGGCGTTCTTATTGCACGCTAAATGCCTTGTGCATTATCATGTCATTCAAAAGCCTTTTTGTGCGACCGGGGCTGTCAGGCCAGACTTTATATTAGCAGTAAGGATAAGCTAAGTTGTCTCATATTCTACACATTGAACAATCACTCTGTTATCAAAGAACCGGGGTTACGTTAAGTAACCTTAAGTTTTCTTCTGTATATCGCGCCTCACAGGGCAGCTAGATTAGACTTTTAGTGTTGTTAACCACGTTGTCCACTTTGCAGTCGACAAAGAAATCAATGTGACAGAGTAAGAGCGTAATACTCTATTAACTCCCCCGTGAATGTCTTTTGTTTGGTTTTGTCTAAACCAGCAAATGCAAATGTACACCAGGGTGCAAAACAATCCCCGTCAGTCTTCGATAACACCAACGACAGCTAACACCAAAGCAGGAAATAGCTAAAGTGATAATTGCATCTGTTTCCGAGACTTGGCAAACGTGAACACGATTTCTTTTTCTATTAATTTGCTGTCAAAACATATGTGAAAATTTGTTTGTGCAGCACACTTGTGCATGGGTGAATGAATGTTTCCAATTACAGTTACAAAGTGTATACATACACACACATACACACACACTGTGCCTTCTGTTCTCCGAAGCAGACTGCTGTCTGGCATTCCTCTCTATTGACAGTTGACAGCTTTAAGCCGACATGAAGTGTGGATTTCACTGCTGCCGTGTAATTGACATCCTGTTGCTTGTCAGCCTCTTTTCTTTTTCTACTGCTCCTTCGATCAGAACACCGGTGCGTCGTTCTCACACTAACAATACAGGTCAGATGATGACGCCTGGGAAAATGATTGCTGTATTTTGAATGCGGAAGTTTATTGGTGTGCCTGAGAAGTGAAACTCGATCCATCAATCAGATTGACAGATCACGACATGGTGACAGTAGAAGTTTTGATGGTTAAGCAGCCTGGACAAGATGATCATAGGCACTATATGGAGCCTTCTCTTATGTTTCAATTACAATGATCCGTAACACTAGAAACAGGTATGTTTTCTTGAACATTACTACAAGACACAAACCAGAAATAAGGAACACACAATTAGTGTTACTGAACTCTGACCAAACGGTCAAACTAGGCAGCGATCTCATCATATAGAGATCTCAACATAAAGCATCGAAGCACAGCTAATAGGAACGCTCTCTATCTGAAATGACCTGTAATTTTTTATGCATGAGGAGGTTCAGAAGTCTAGCTTTCTCTCAGAACACTTGAATTACAATATGCTGAAAGGTTATTATGGAACTTTTGTCCAATGATGACTAAAATATACTGCCTACTGCCACTTTAAGAGTCCTGGCTGATTTGGCGATGGCTGTGGTAGTAACAGTTTTTTACAACAGCAAACACTTCTTGAACTTCCTGTTTTGTACAACAAAAGAAGAACTTGTGGTTACATTGCAGCCAAACAAACACATGTTGCTTTAATAAAGAAGTCAGGCATGGCTTTTTGCATAATTCAAAACTGCTTTTTTGATGAAGAATCAAGGCTGATACTAACCAGGAATGGCAGACTCCACCACTAACAATGAAAACTACTAGAGAGGTAAATGCATAATGTACATTTATAATTTACAATATATTTATTGGCCCGTGTTGAAAAAATACTGACCATAAATACTATCAAAGATGGAGTCTTTTCCATAGCTATCTTTCTTCTCTTTTTTGTGTAAATTCAACTTGTGGCAATCATGTTAGATCCTTGTAGCAACGTAATGGTTGGTTAGTTGTTGAGCAGCGCAGTGTCAGTTGCGAGTGCTGTATTGTCACTAATGGATACTTTGGAAATGTCTCACTGAGGACAAAAGACAGGACTTTAAAAGGCCATTATGGCTGGTCAAAGGCCTTGTAATTATATGGTATTAGTCAGTGGACAGATGTCAGGCCTGAGTAATGAAGGGTGTTACAGTCTCACCCACTGGTCTAACAACAGAGTCAATTCTACACATGGAGACAAATCTTATATATATATATATATATATTAGGGCTGTCAAAGTTAACGCAATAATAATGCGTTAACGCAAATTCGTTGTAATGCCACTAATTTCTTTACCGCAACTTGTAATTTTTGATAAACCTCTTGAAAATCTGATGGGCCGCCGGGAGCCCGGTCATTATTATAAACTGGCATGACCATTTTCAAAGGGGTCCCTTGACCTCTGACCTCAACATATGTGAATGAAAATGGGTTCTATGGGTACCCACGAGTCTCCCCTTTACAGACATGCCCACTTTATGATAATCACATGCAGTTTTGGGCAAGTAAAAGTCAAGTCAGCACACTGACACACTGACAGCTGTTGTTGCCTGTTGGGCTGCAGTTTGCCATGTTATGATTTAAGTAGATTTGTTATACTAAATGCAGTACCTGTGAGGGTTTCTGGACAATATTTGTCATTGTTTAGTGTTGTTTATTGATTTCCAATAACAAGTATACACATGTTTGCATAAAGCAAGCATCTTTGCCCACTCCCATGTTGACAAGAGTATTAAATACTTGAAAAATCTCCCTTTAAGGTACATTATGAACAGTTCAAAATGTGTGATTAATTTGCAATTTATCGCGATTAGCTACAGACAATCCTGCGATTAATTGCAGTTACAAATTTTAATTGATTAACAGCCCTAATATACTGTATATGTACTACATTATAAGCGTTTTGGAGCAGTATTAAAGGGTAACAGATCTCTCATAAAGATCCCCATGTAGAGAACATGTCACAAGTACAAACAGCATCATAATGAAACACAAGAACGACGCAGTAAAGCTCCTGATTTGGAAAAATGAGAGAGAGAGGAAAAAAAAAACCCAGCTAATCCATGAACCAACCACTGCTGAGACGGCACGCTGAGCCTCAGGTATTTCATGCACTTCACAACTTCAAATTAAGAAGCAATTATATTCTCTCCTGGGTCATTACTAATCCTGTTGAGGTAATGGAGCCGCACCTACAGCCTTAATTGCAGGGATTACAACTGAAAAGGCACCATTTCTTTAACCAGTGCTGTCAGAAAGAAAATCTTAACAGGAAGAAAGGAAACTTTAATACCTCATTTGCAAACGCTGAGAACACCTTGAGTGAAAGGGAACTATTTGTAATCTCTATTTGTACTAATGCTTGTCTTTCATGCTTTTTCTCCCTCTCTCCTTCTTTCACTCACATTTGTTTCTCCTTTTTAAATCTCCTTCTAAATCAATAAACATCCACTGCAGATGGCATATGTATATTTTTTAAATTGTAGGTCCCTGGAGCTGAAATGCCACCATGGCTGTGAGAGGACGATTTAAACACAGATGAATGGATTCATTACTTTCACCAACATTATGCATGTTTTCCCAAGATACTTATTGTTTTATGGCCCAAGACAGCCGAGCACTTCAGGGTTTCTCTGTCAGATATACTGTACATGCAACTACTTGTGCAAAATATGAAACCTGTGTTTGCATACACCTCTGCGCCTGTACAAAACTGGGCATGTTGTCGGTTGCACAGTGGAATAGCAAGTGCAGAGAGGCAGAGAGTCGATGCTTTAACGATTCCCGTGGGGAAACGTTCAGTCCTGTGCAGACACACGCCAATAAATTTGTAATACATCACTGTGACCACAACAACTTGTTAAACCGAAAGAGGGAGAAGATAAGAGAGGGAACTAAAGAGAGGTGAGCGCTGAGGAGTGCAGGGGCAGAGGAACATCCCCTTCCCATTAACCAGCATTAGCCCCGACCTTGTTCAAAGAGAAACATTCCCTGTTGTCACCACAATGTCTGCGAGGGGTGGAGAGTCAACCAAACCCAATTATCAACCCTTTCTCTTGAATTATAGCCTGTCAGGTCCAAGTTCTTCTGAGTTTGTATATTATTATTATTTCTTTTTTCCAATAACGTCCACTTAGCAGAACTGGTGATCAAGATAAAGTTGTAAAAATGATCATAAAGCTGCGTTTCGTCTTGAAGCGAGACAACCCACTACTTTTTTTTTTTTTTTTTTAAATGACCATTCTGCACCGGTGAGATATATGTTGCTGATTGTCATGTAACTGCTTAGATTTCACCTGTTTAAAATAAGGGCTTATAAAAAAAAGTGTTTCACACAATCAAATTGTATAAGGTTAGTTCTACAAGTTTGTTGTTGTGAAGGTTTTACTGAATGCACAAGCACTTGTTTTCAAACTTTACTGCTGATGTGAACATTAGTGATTCAGTCGTGTTTATTGTTGTCAACATTTTAATTGTATTGTATTTTAATTGTGTGATTTGTGGCATCATTGGGCAAAAAGACTTTGGCCAATCACAGGTCATTTCAGAAAGAGAGCGTTCCTATTGGCTGTGCTCTGGCTAGTGGGCGATGCTTGGTATTTCCTCAACAGATCTCAACACGGCTTCCATTTGAGGCAAGAAATAGGCATTACAGTAACAGAATATTGATTCATATTTGATCAGTACTGCCTAGTTTGACCATTCGATCTGAGTTCGCAAGTGATTGACAGCTGCTCAGAAACGGCAGGCTCCAGCTCGGCTCTGATTGGTTGTTTTCCTCCGGTC
Organism: Helicolenus hilgendorfi; assembly: GCA_916700815.1. Lineage (NCBI taxonomy): Eukaryota > Metazoa > Chordata > Actinopteri > Perciformes > Sebastidae > Helicolenus > Helicolenus hilgendorfi. Next base: position 20,900 of record CAKALG010041703.1, read on the forward strand.
TGTGAAATCTTGTAGACGCCATTAGGAGCACCGGAGGACACAGAGACACATGATTTTTTTCAGATGGACATAGTGAGTATAGTATAAAAATAACTTTTTTAAATCGTATTTGCTCCAATTCTACACACTGCAGCTTTAATATCTTGGCAAATGTTATGTTTAGTGGTAAGTACACTTTACTTGATACTGGCAAATGAGTTGTACTTGATATTACAGCAGTAAAATGTACTTAAACAGTGCTAGTGCAAATTGTAATGAGAATTTTATCAAGTATATCTTATGAGTTATTTATTTTTAGTAGATGATTTTGTCAATGTACCAAGCATCAGTAGATACACATTGTACCTGCATTGCAGACTATTGCCTCCAAAGAACTGACAAAAAATGTTGGCAGGGATGTGACAAAGTTCATTTCACTTCTGTCAAAACATGTGAAATGATTTGTTCATGCCTGCACATAAAAATGCTTACGCTGGCGTAATTGTTACATGCGAGATGGGGAAATAAATAATGTGTCCCGAAAAACACAGAACATGGGTAGGTGTCAGTGTAATGTGGGACTTTTGGTGCCATGCATGGGTCAGCATGTTCCCGGACCTTTAAATCACCTGAGTGGTGGTGTAATTACGGCTCTCTGGGACGCCACTCAACCCTCTAATACCCAGGGGGCTCTACAGCGGCGCCACTTGTTGCGCAAGTATTCGCGAAGAGGGAGCTGCAGGGAGGGA
>CAKALG010041704.1:0-11695 GCA_916700815.1 Helicolenus hilgendorfi
CTGCCATCTTTCTTCATCAACAGTCCATGTGCGGGAATAAAAAAAGGCCGCTGTCTGTGAAACTCTACAACGACTGCGACTGTCGCACAGTCACTCTCTCCAAGTACACAGCTGACTGGTTAACTAGTCTGTGTGATGATGTCAGTGGCTTTTAACAGTGTTGAGTACACAGGACTTGGGCAATGTGGTGATGGCTAAGAGGAAGAGGAAGAGGAAGTTGGAGGGGTCTCGACACACTGATTCAGGTTACGAGAGGATGGATGAAGGTGGAGGGAGTTGCAATGTAGGTGTGGCTGAACTCTATCCTCCCAGCAGCACGCCTGCAGCCATGGCCAGCACCCTGAATTCGTGGCTCTCACTTTCTCCAACCTGTGTGGCTGCAGGTGAGCCTCTGAGCCTCTTTCCTGTCTGTGAGCTAAGAACCTATATATCTCTCAGTGTCTCTTAAACTCGGCTCTAATCAACATGCCGTCTCCTCCGATTCTCTTTCGCCGATTTGTTCCCGTGATTTTGTTGCCTCCCGTCCTCTCTTTCTCCTCTTATGTCTTTTGTCCCGTTGCTGCAGTCCCGAGCTCAGCACGAAGCACGGAGGCGCTCTCACACCGACCCCACAGCTACAGAAGGGAGAAAAAGAAAACACACACAGAGAGAGGGAGAAACTCAATGAATAAAATCATACCAAAAACAACAGGCGAGATAGATACACCAAAGCAAAACATGGGCAGGGCTGACTGCTGGCCTGCAATGACCAGTTGAGAAAAGTGCACAAAAACAACAACTCGTCCACATCCACCCACGCACACACACCCACACACAAGGCAGAGGACTAGCCGCAGTGTGTGTCTCAGTTTGGATAGCAGGTGGGTGGCTGGCTGGCTGGCATGGCCCCCTTTAGTTCCTCTCACCCACTAGGTTCTTACATGAAAGGGAAAAGTTTTTTTTCTGAAAGCCAAGTGCTGCCTGTGACCCTATTTCACAGAGCAGGGGGAAGATAGAGCCACATGTCAGTGTGCCACTTTGAAGTCTGCCTGATAAACAGGGCTGGGGGAGGCTACGGCTAAGGAAACAACTAAACTTTATTTACAGAATGAAAGCGCCGCTTTTCTTTTTTTTTGACTGGGAAAGGAATAAAATCCAAAAGAAAACAGGAGGAGGAGGAGGAAGGGGCTGGGGGGATCGGAGGAAGACCGGTTTTGGTAAAAGAGCAACTATTCCTTTTTGTTGTCAGAACATGCGAGATGAAATGAGGGTGTGGGCAGGGTCTGAAATCAACTTTTTCACTGTCTGCCACTATTGAAATCTCTGCGCCAAATGAAGGAATACCATTTTACATCTGATGTCATTCAATGTTCGATATATTTTACATAAAAAACATTATATGCATTGTAAATGTAAATTAAAGTGTTCGAATTACAGGATAGCTTCTGGGAGAGCCCTATTGTTCGGTGCAGTGAGGGTGGCCTTCTGCACACAGTGCTGTACTGTACTTTGTTATTGTCATCTAAAGTGGTTATTTGCATAAAAACACACAATTCAAATGATTATGATTATCTAAATATTTGCTTTGATTAAAAAAAAAATCTCGGCAAGCTGTAAGGAAGATATACAGGTCATAATTCTCTCTCTAATATCTACTTTATATTGCTGTGAAAACATCTACAAAACAACTGGATTTATTCAAGTTGTTGCATCAAACTGTAATTTACCTTCGCCCAATAGTCATGTTTACTGAGCAGAGCTTGAACGCCTCATAATGTAACTCAATGGCAACAATTTAGCCAATCAGGACTGTGCTGCCCACCGGCTGATAACAGGTAACGTTACTAACTCTCCTCCTGTTGATTTCAACATGGATTTGTTGTTCTCAGTGTCGCATTATCAGGGAAAAATACAGCGCGTCCCTTCAGGTTTAGTAGCAACGCCATGCTTTTGAGCATTTTTTTTCTCTCCTCCGTGGCTCTGGTCCCAAACAAACTGAAACATAAAACGGCGTGCATATGCGTCATTGTGCATGCGGAACTGTCGGAAAGCAATTAATAGACACGGAGGCATAACCAATTCTCTCTTCCCATCCGTAGCGTTTTCCCTGTCTGCCAAAGTGGCGGATGGCCTGATGATTTTATCCGCCACTGCCAACAATTTACCCGCATTTGGCGGGTGGCAGGTGCTAATTTCAAACCTTGGGTGTAGAACAGAGAGATTGCATAGATAGAATCACAGGATAATCACAGAGGAGGAAGACTAGGAAAAGAAACAAAAAAGAAAGAAAAAGATATTTTTTTAAGGGCAGGGGAGGGAGACAAAATAATCAAATAAAGTTCAAGAAGTGAAATGACACAGGAAGGGAGGAATTTGTTGGTGGAAAAAGCAGACAGACGGTAAACAAACACACGCCCTGTCTGAGGTTTGGAAAGGCTCGACGGATCTCTGTTAGCTTGTCTTATCTCAGCTGCATTTGCCTGTTCTTATCGAGTCTTATCGCAGTCAGGATACACGCAACAGCTTGTGCCCTGACAAATGGAAAAGTAAAGGGCGAGAACTGGGCTGCCGTGACGTACTGTAGACGGATATCTTCTTCATTATGTGCTTTACCAGTGATTCATCAATTTGTCTGCTGGTGACAAAGCCAAATTAGTGTCCACAGTTGAAGTACGTGGTGTATAAAATGGATTGAAATTATTCTGGGGAAGTCGAGGAGAGGAGAGGGTAGGAAAGGAGAAGAGAGGAGAGGAGAGGAGAGGAGGCTGCCACACTAGACTAACTGTTTAGAGCAGAATTATCACAGATTAATCCTGTTTGATATTGAGAGGAGCAGCCTGTGAATCCACACAGAGATAAGTCTGATGACGCAGCAATTTATCCGCTATCAGGGCTGTTGATCTTGAAAGAGTCGCAACATTAACTAAGTCTGTTTTACAAGTGACTTTACTTCCGTGAACTGAGTTTGAATGCCGAGCAATATCAGAAGAAACTTTGCGTTTGACTTGTTTTCATGTCAGTGGTACTGAACGGTTGGAAAGGGAAAGAAAAAATAAACAGTGGGCTTCCAAAACGATATCATTCATGTCAACGGTCCCCAATATTATTGTCCAATAAAATCCTTCTTCAAACTTTTCATGAAATAAGAAAAATTGCTTTAAGCTCCAACCAGGAATCGTTTTGTTTTCCAGCCATGTCTGTTTGATTTGACAAATGTTTGGAGTAAAATTTACAGTTTCTTCAATGAAGTTTGGGACATTCAGAGACATCATACATGAGACAGGGAGTGGACCTTTTTAGCTAACCAGAGCTTTGTTTTGATTGTTCACCAGTGCATGTTTTAGATGGGTTCATACTGTTTTTAGAGGGATTTTTTGTCTATCACAAAGAAGAACATATTCTATAGCTAAAATCATATAAATCACCAAATGTGGATATACACATTTTTTATGGGATAATAAGTCCCAAACCCACGTTTAATACGAGTTTGTCCATAGGAATCCCAATTTAACATGATTTACTGTTCAAAACTTCCTGTTAAATAAAGAAAGGCATTACGGAGGTGAAGATGGGAGGGTGAGGACAGTAATATATTGAAAATCCTTTATCACGGTATATGTATGTTTATATTGCCACATCAATAGATATTGTGGTATTAGTAATAGCACATTTTCTGCAGGACCACTTTGCAAAATGAATACAACAACCAGGCAGGCACGTATATATATGCCATCACACCGATGCAAAGATCATATAAAAATCCAATGTTATCATGATCAGTCCTGCTCACATTGCCCACAAAGGTTATTAAAGCGATACCAGGTTGAGATCAGTTGAGGAAATACCAAGCACCGCCCACCAGCCGGAGCACAGCCAATAGGAACGCTCTCTCTCTGAAATGACCTGTGATTGGCCAAAGTCTCCCGTCACGGGCTAGATTTATTAAAGCCTGAAAACAGAGCCATGAGGAGGTGCAGAAGTCTAGTTATCTCTCAGAACATTTGAATTAAAATATGTTTAATGGTTATTATGGATTTTTTGCCCGGTGATGCCAAAAACGTTCTGCCTACTGAAGTTTCAGTTGAATCCATATTATACACCTGTCACACAACTGGAGCAGCTGACAAAAGTAAACTTACTGATTTATGAAACTTTAACAGGAAAAAAAAAAAGTCCCTGAATAGATTTGCCTTTTTTTTAAATCTTACTGCAGAGCAAGTTATTCTTGTCAGAGTTGGAGCGACTAAGGTGCAGCTGCACAGCAAGAAACAGAAATTAAAACGTGGGGTTTTTACAACGTGTGCATATCCCAGCAACTGATAACGACATTATTGTATAGTGTGTGTTAAATCACAGTCTCACTCTATTCTGGTGGAGAAATTAAAACATCATATGCTCTATTCAGGAGTCTCGGAGGTAGGACTTTATATCTGATTCCTTTATATGGATGTTATATTATTTATGTTACATTATATTTCATATAAAACCTGAGCCGTCAGTGGCTTATCAGGTAGGATTGTCCCAACCAATTTCTGCCAATCTGACACACACACGCTCTTTCTGCTGACTACCTTTAAGTCAGTCCAGTCTGACCCCACTGACTGTCTGTCTACACGGTCAACTGAGGACAAAAACTACTACTACAACTACCACTACTACCGCTATCTGTCTGTCTGTTTGTTTGTCTGCCGGGTCATCTGAGGACGGCTAGTCGTCTCGACAGGCTGTGTGTTTGCTGTTGGACGACGGGATTGGAGACTCCAGGTGGGTGTTTGTCTGCGCTCCGGTCATTTAAGGACAAACCCATGGACTCCTGCGTCTTCTCTGGATCTATCCGGCTGGAAGACTTCAAAGTCTGAGCAACGCAGAGAACACAAACGTCTGGGAAACCGCCGCCGCAGCAGTGTAACATTTATAATTGAAATTGAAAAGGGAAAAATGAAGACGTTTGATTGTCTCTATCAACTTTTGTTTAAGTTTTCTCACTGACTAAGAACTGGAAACTGCAGAAAGAGACGTGTTACTTGTCGAAGCGCTGCAAAATGTTCACCAACAACATATTTTGTTTGCTTTCAACCAAAATATCCGATCTTACAATACAACATCTGCTCGTAACAACTACTGCATTACAGAAAAACGTTTGCAGTTCTTAGCATGAGGCATTTATTCATGTTTTACCCAAACCACAAGCTTTCACTAAGTGCTTTTGTTGCCTAAAACTAATCACACGCCATCCATCCACTCCAACCACTTCCCTGCAACACCAGCACAGACATGTAGCCCTTCATTCATTAGGAAAAAGAACATTGCATTTGAACATACATCTATTGCAGGCAGCAATTACATCATTTAGTAATATATAAAAGTCATTTCTAGGAGACTTGCACAGAAAGATGACGTCTTCGTATTTGGACAAAACTAACTCATAATAATCGAGCCACCACAGGTGATTAGAAACACATGGCTAAGGCAAAAAAAGAAAGAGTGCACTGATGTTCACAGTGGCTTTAAATGTGCTCAAGAGTCTGCTGTCCTTGCTTTTTTTGGCGGTACCGCAGAGGGCCAGCCCTACAAACGCAAAAGTCTGTCACTGAGTGAGTGACTGACAGTGTTGCCAGATCTCATGAGAGAAACAAGCAACAATGTCCATAGAAACATGCCCAAAAGAAGTAATCCCCAAAAAAAGCCACTGAGAGTGTTATAGTATTATAAATGTCATTATTAGATTGTGACTGATGCATCAACATGCATTTAGCAATTTACTATTAAAGTGGGTTGAGTTATGGCTAGTTTGAACTACTTTACATTTTGGTAATCTTAATCCAAAGAGTCACAAAATAAATGTAAGGGGTCGCGAGAGGACTATGGGGTTGTGAAGACAGGAAAAAAACAAAGTTATTATACCAACGGCGTATTAGGAAAAAAATAATAATTACAGAGCTAGGGAAAGGGGGGAAATATTGATTTTTTAAAATTTTTGTCATGATTTCATGACTTTTTTCAGATTACCTGTCTCATGCACTACTGTCTGGAGCTAGTGACCGTTTTATAAAAATAACTTTTTTTAATCATATTAGCTCAATTTCTTACGACGGAGTATTAGGGCCACATTGAGGGCGAAAAAAAATCTGAGATTTCAAGGATAAAGTCATAACTTTACGAGAAAAAAGTCATAATATTACGGGAAAAAAGTCATAATATTACGAGAATAAAGTCATAACTTTGGGGTGCTGATGTGCCAAAAGATGAAGTATTTTGTTGTTTGTGAAACCTATGCTAAAATATAATTTCACAAGATGCTCCACGTTCCCCATTTTCACACAGGCTGCTCTATTTTCCCCCTCTAAAATAACACGTAAAATTACTACTTTATACAATCATGACTTTATTCTCATAATATTACGTCTTTTTTTCTCATAAACTTCTGACTTTATTCTCATAATATTATGACTTTAGTCTCGAAATCTCCGATTTTTATTTTCCTCAATGTGGCCCTAATACTCCATCGTCATTTTTACCCACTGCAGCTTTAAAATGAAATACAATAATACAAAAAACACTGCAAGGAGGACTCGAGAGACTGTATTTGAACAAAGGAAATGCACAAACCTTCATAATGACTAGCTTTACCAGCTTCAGCCCTGCTGTTATGGAGCCGTGCATGACCTCTCTGACCTCCCTGGAGTTGGTAAAGGAAGGAGAGTTTCTACCACGGCATTATTAGTATTGGAGTATGTGTATGTGTGCACTAACTGCACTATCTGCCTGTCATTGTAACATATGGGGATAACTAGCAACTCTAACAGCCAGCTCTGACTCCTCTGCTGGGTCACACAGGGACATGTGCTTATCAGTGAGACAGCAGTCAGTCAGACAAACATGGATTGGGGAACAGACTATTAAACCATGGGGTTGGTCGCATCTGTTACACTGAAAACTCAAGCATGCTGAGAATGTGATTGCATAACAAACCAAGAACCGGGGCTACTGAGGTGATTCAGAGTTGTGCTGCAACAGACGTGGAGAAAGAGAGTCACTCAAAAATGTGGCTGTGGTGGACTGTTTACATTTGGTCTGACTCTTATCTAACGGTATCGGCCAGAGGAAATATGAAATGTCTCCCTGCTGGACAATAAAGCTACGTGGATCGTCTCTCAGATTATAAACGGCTAAGGGTGATATTCAGTTTTATTTCTTTGGATTCAAACAATAAGGGGGACTGTGGATACACAGTGTGCGGGAAAAAAAGCCCACAGATACTGCTGAATAATGCCCACAGGCAGTGTCGCCTGGTTTGGATGCTCAAATATCTAGATCCTTCTCTTTCCAAAAAAAAAAAAAAAACAGTCGGTAAGGTGATTTTTTTGTGTCCACCCCAGTTTTATAGTCTCTAATCTGTGTTCTTTTACTGTCCAATCCCCAGGCCCAGTACTACAGGACATGCCTACTACAATATACGCCCTCGAAACAGTCACAGTTTGGTTAGGTTAAGGCAAAGAAACGGCCTGGTCTCACCAAATGGCATTTGAATAACACTTAATTTTCATAAAAAACATATTTATTTTGACCTAAACTACTTTTCTTAAACTGAACCAAGTAGTTTTGCGACCAGGTGTCTGTATGTGACGGTTTACGTTGACTGCTTAACTTTCGCAAAAAGGCTTAAAATGTGTGACAGTACATGCAAAATATCCTCAAAAGTACTTCAACTTCTGCATGTTTAACAAGTAAAAACATTAATCGAGACTTTTATTCATAGTTTATAGTCTCCCAGATGAGCATTAATCAAACAAAAAGGCAGTAAAGAGGGAAATACAACATCATGCCACACTATTTATCATGAAGTATCACCATTCAATGCACCTGGATCTAGCAGGGAAAGCCAGTCACAGGTGCTTTTAGACATTTTAAATGGTCCAGCATCAGACATCCAAAGTCAATAATGTGTTATGTGTAGGTAGTCAAATTAAGTCTTGATAAAACAAGGGGTTTAACAAATGTCTTTGACTGTTCACCACAGTCATTTAGCACTGGTATCATTTTTGCTCAGCTAATGAATGCACCACTGAGCTACTTAGTGATATCATAGTTTACAGAAGATAACACAGTGGAAGTGCAGCATTTGCTCATGAGGATCTTTTGTACAATAGGTGAATGCTGGTGGCAGACGAAAGGTCGTTTAAGGACACAGACACTCTGTCACACACGGATAGACGAAGATTATACAAGACCCCCAAATGATTAATGGAGGATCCACTCTAGTGTGCTTCATTAGTCCCGTCCATACTGTACTCCAGTTTGACGAGCTTGGCTCGTGGCCAGGCTGCAGTTTAACAGCGGCGTATTGAGGTTGAGCCCAGCAGCTACTGTCTCACTGTTTGCTACTGTTTGTCTTACAAGGACGGAGAACAAGGACAACAGTTTTTAGTTACAGTATGTACATGGATAATCACCAAACAAGCATCATTGTGTCCCATGTAATGGTTTGTTTATTTTCATTTAAGCCAATTGAATTGTTGAACTCAGTGTACAGTACAAACATATATAAGAAACATAAATAAATCAATAAATCAATGAGTCAATAAATAAATAAATATGTCATTAGATGTAGCAAAAATAATATTAAAAATAAATAGAGCCATTAATTTATTGATAAAATGTGATATAAATGGATATTTCTGTTTTAATTTGCTTCTTTATTTATTTATCTTTGTATTAATTCCCTTATTTAGTTACTCTTCTGTTTAATTTTCCTTTTTCTTTATTTATTTATGTATTTATTTTTATTCATTCTTTTATTTATTTATTTTTTGCAATTTAAGGTACAAGTCGAAGGGTCAGTTCACCCAAATCAAGAAACAAAGAAACATACTTACTCACTTATCTCTAGTGGTATAGCCGTAGAGATCACTCCAGGAACATGTCTTATTAGGAAAATAATGTCCCTGCTACTCAATCTACCAAAGGCTTACCTAACAGGCTATTATGCCCATTACTAACTATATATAACCCACTTGGTCTAAATTGATTTAGTTCCATTTTCAGACCCTGCTCTTGAACCTGATGCTCCCCGCCTGCTGTGCGTTACACCACGGTCATTAAGGATGTTCAGTCGTGACTGGCAGCCAGGTATCACTTATTTTCCTGTAAATGATTAACACCTGGTTAATCACTTACACAGGTGTTTCATTTCAGTTCTAAACAAATACACCACTACTTACCTGTAGGTAATTATAGCAGCAGTACCAAAGTACCAACGCCTGATGGTTTAGCTGAACACATCTGAGTTTGTGCACGCAGCAGTTTTGGCAACAATTCCACTCGGCTTCGCCCGACATCTGTCCTTCAAACACCTGCTTCACTCTAGTCACTTCAAAGCCTTTCTTGTCTTCTTCTTTTTTGCATTTGACATTTGTTTGGATTGTAGTTTTCACAAATTTGTATGCATTTATCTCTTGTTATAGAAACAATTGTTTTATACAACAGTCAAATATTTATTTTGCGACCCTGCCTGAACCTGAGCGTTCGCGATACCTTAATAAAGGTTGATAGCCGTCATGTCCCTTCAGTCTTCCCCCGTCCAACACAGTGGACAGACATTGATTGTCCAGACATCTCTACATATTGTCTGTAAATAATCAACGTGTAAACAGCCGACTGTTTGAAGTATAGGCTGAGATTTAGTTGATACTTTTCATAATTTTCTCTCCTGTGACGGCGAGTTTCTTTCCCCGAAAGGGAGCGTAGCCTCGGACGATGATGCCATGCTGGTCTGGTCTATAGCTTGGAGCCATAAAGCCATGCTGGTCTGGTCTATAGCTTGGAGCCATAAAGCCATGCTGGTCTGGTCTATAGCTTGGAGCCATAAAGCCATGCTGGTCTGGTCTATAGCTTGGAGCCATAAAGCTCCTCTATTAGATCTTTTTTGGGACACGGCAGGGGAACAAATCAGAGATCAGAGTTTTGGAATTTATTGTTGGTGCAACCAACTACACAGCAACTCTTCAGCATAGCGTTATTACTATTACTACTTTGTTTAAAGTAGAAGTTTGGAGACATGTTTCAACTTCTTCTGTTTACTCTGTTACCGTCTATGAAGGACAGGTGCCTGGTTTCCCCCAAAAGGGGGCGTGGTCATGCGAGCCTACTCTGGATGACATATTATGTCTGATGTTTGGGAACTATAGAATTGTAGTGTAGTGTTTGTGTTTGCATCCCTGGCTCTTCCTATCCACAGGTCACAAATATCCTTGAGCAAGGCACTAAACCACAAATTGCTCCCGTTGTATGTGTGTGTGTTTGCTTCAGACAAAAGTGTCAGCATAATATATTTCATGTATTTCATTTCATGATGTAACAAAAAAGCAAGGTCAAAAATTAGTCAGAAATAAACTAGAGACCATCTTGCAATGGAATCACACCTGTCGTGACGCCAAAGCGAGCCAAGGGCCGCTTCCTACCCTGCTACTTCCGCCGGAACATACCCATCTTCAAATGCGGCCTTCATTTTGATCTCAACTACACACCTGTAAAGTTTCGTGACTGCATCTTGCACGGTTGCGGCGCTATCACGCTGACAAAATCTGTCCACAGGCAAAGTCTCTAAACGTCCTCTGTGGTAGTTGCCGCCACAGCAGGTGTCTCCAGGACCACATTCTGCTACGATGAGTCACACACAGGCTCACAAGGTGAAAACAATACCAGCGTCACTGTCGCCGCTGGTAATGATTAACTGTTTTTCCAATTTGATGACTTATGACAGTTTGTTGGCAAGTGACCATAGCATAAATGCATTACATAAAATCTAAATATGTCACCATAACTAATAAGCCTCAAGGGCTCCAAAAATACACACCGTAAACACATTAACTTGGTATAACAGATAAAGGAGAGTGATTGCACTCAACTACGTCCACCAGAAATAATCAGTTTTAACAGAATTTAACTTGCGTTGAATCTGCCTCGGGGCACCGCTATTCAAAAAGGGCAATTGAGAGCCAATTATTAATTATTAGTTAATTCAGTCTCAATTGTGGAAAGTTGCCACTGAGTTCTCGGCTCATGGACAGTGATTATAATGTTTCATACTCACAAAACCAGATGATCAAGTGCTTTATAAATGAAAGGTTTATTAAACTACACACAAAACTAATTACTACTAACATTCAAATGAATGGACGCAATGATAAAGAGCACAATGACAGCAATGAACAATATAAAGGGCCAGCTCTAGCCCTTTTGGTGCCCTAGGCCCCCCACAGAACCCTAACCCCTAGCCCCGTAAACCGCAACACACATCTGACATCACAATGGTTTCAAAGACATTTTTAAAAGATAAAAAAAGATTTTTACTTTCATAAATATATGTATTTATTTTAATATAAATAAACAATTGGTCCCTAAAATTGTTGGCTTAAAAGTGTTTAGTCAGTTTCACTACAACGATTTTTTTATTTTATTTTATTTATTTATTTTTGCCTAGCGTTATCATGGAAAGGATGGCCTCCGAGTGAGGCGACGGTCCTGAAAGATACATATTCACATTTATTTTATGAACATAATGATGACATTGGTATACATTGTACTTTATTCTCATGTTAAACCTGTTGTACGTTTTATTTTGCCATTGGGTTATCATATAAATCCTTAAGATTGCTGTTCCCGACGTCCTCTCTGACGAACGGCCTCTGAGCGAGGCGAAGGTCCTTAGAGATAC
>CAKALG010041706.1:0-14219 GCA_916700815.1 Helicolenus hilgendorfi
GACGCAAGCTGTTGGAAATGATGGGTTTCAAAGCGCAGTGGTGCCATTGACGCATTGTGTCTGAAAGGACCTTCAGTGAGTGAGAGAAAGAGAGAACTGAAGAGGACTAAGAGAAAGAAATACTCAGGCAGGGGCAAGAAATGAATAAAAACTGATGAATATTAGATAAATGCCAGAGGGGGGAATTATTCTGTATTCTTTACTGAGAATTAAAGGCAAAATTAAAAGTTTAACATTAAAATCCTGTTGCAGTGTACTTAGTAGATTATTACTTTGTTCATTTCAGTCTTTTAAAGTCACCAGGATGCAGGAAAAAAAGCTCTCTGAAGCTCAATTGTTTTCTGCAGGAGGACCGCCAGATGTCCCGCTTTGGTTTTAAAATCCTCCCCTTTCTTTAAGGTCTCAAGGTTGGCAAGTATGCTGATGACGTCTGGGAATTTTACGCCAGGACATGTTTTAAAACTTATGGAACACATTTATTGCATTAGATTTAAATTATTAGGCATAACTGAAGAAGAACTGACATTTTTCAGTTATAGCAGCACTTCGATTTACAAATGTAAAATTGTAAAACTACAGAAAAGGCATCGAATGTGAAATCATGGCCACTGTGCAAACTTTTGTCCTGCTGTAAAGTTTTTAAGACTTTTCCATTTTATCAGTGCTTCCATGAGGAAATCGTCTTTCCTTGTTAAACTTCTTATCCATACCATCTAAAAGTTTGATATGGAGAGACATGGAATCAATCAGGGCCATCGTTGGATCACTGTGTCCTTCTAACTGCTACTGAGTCATAGGTAAACTGTGACCTAGACGACAATGAAAACGGCACATTAGAAGTTGGAATTCTGCCCGTGCCTCCATTAGGAGACGGCGAGAAATGATGGTGTCCTCAACCGCTCTGCCGCTTGGACAGTTCGTGTGTGCTCAGGGAAAGCACCAGTGTGTCATGAGTGAAATCACGTGTAAAACATGCTAACCTTTAGAGGCTGCAGAGTTCACCACATGGGGACAGGATTAGATGGAGTGACTATACGTTTACAGAGTTATGGTATTCCCTAAAGGGGGGGCAACGATTGTAAAATCTGACCTCAGGATGGAATTAGAGGACTCTTACTACTTGGCAAGCCTGTAAACTTAGACAATTCCTTGTGTACAAGCGGAGTTTTTGGTCTAAGGGTGGTCCAAAATACCAGGGTTTTTTTGTTTTTTAACTTATAACTGCACTGCCCACTGTAACTGCTGCACGTTTCATACTGCTCATACTATATATATCTAGCGTATTCATATTGTTCCCTTACCATTTATTCCATTCTATATTTATTCCATGTGTTATTGTTCATTCCAGCGTGAGTGGTTGTCTGTCTCCATGTGATAGTCTGGCACATGAAACACAGGGAGGTAGTTCAAGGCTGATTACAAAGATAAGGAGAGCTGGGGAGTGAAACAGGTTCTAAAGAACAGGCGATGTTCAGGATGGAACCAGAATGGAGTGAAACATTATTTCAAAACAGATAGTATGGAATATTATCAACATAGCTGACCCAACACTTAATAAAATGCTGTTTAATTATGATGTAAAAAGGGAAAAATTACACTTCAGTAAAATAACACAACATAACTAAAATAGTAAAAATACCAATAACATTTAGCTAAATAGTCTAACAACGTTAGCTGGGCTATAGCATAATCAGATATTCCAACTCATTCAAAACCGCATTAATAACTCTGAAACACAAATAGTTCTCCATGTACACATATATATAGATATATATATACACCGGCCACTTTGTTAGGTACACCTTGCTAGTACCGGGTGGTCTTCTGCTGCTGTAGCCCATCTGCTTCAAGGTTCGACGTGTTGTGCGTTCAGAGATGGTATTTTGCATACCTTGGTTGTAACGAGTGGTTATTTGAGTTACTGTTGCCTTTCTATCATCTCGAACCACTCTGCCCATTCTCCTTTGACCTCTGACATCAACAAGGCATTTTCGTCCACACAACTGCCGCTTACTGGATATTTTCTCTTGTTCGGATGGTTGTGCGTGAAAATCCCAGTAGATCAGCAGTTTTTGAAATACTCAGACCAGCCCGTCTGGCACCAACAACCATGCCACGTTCAAAGTCACTTAAATCCCCTTTTTGATACTCGGTTTGAATTTCAGCAAGTCGTCTTCACCAGGTCTAGATGCCTAAATGCATTGAGTTGCTGCCATGTGATTGGCTGATTATCTGTTTGTGTTAACAAGCAATTGAGCAGGTGTGCCTAATAAAGTGGCCAGTGCGTGTATACAATGTCATACTTACTGTACATTTACAAAGGATTAGCAGTTGAGTATCTTTTTCCCCAATAAACTAATTTCTGGAAGTTATGCCACAGAGTGATGCCAGCTCTCTTCATAGTTGGTTGCTTTTGATTGGACATCCCTATAGATGTTTCCTAACAACTCATTTACACATTACTTAAGACTTTACCAGCTAAATCAAGTTTTTAATTAACTAAATTTAGTAAATTGTTAATTTGAAGCCAGCTAGTTTAGTACAAACTTCACTGGTGCAGCCCTACAGTTACCACACATAACCTTCTTGTCACCCCTAAATATACAATTTCTCTGCTTCTCAAACTCAAACCCTCCCAGAGAGACTTGTGGCCACCATGACTCGGTTCCCATCTCTCACAATCCAGTTCCAATCTGGAGGTTTGTGGAGCTCAGAGTTAGAACATTCTAATGCTAAACAGAGCTTATGCTTTATTACTTCCTTGTGATGGGGAGATATGATGCTAAGCCTTTGTTGGACTTTGAAAAAGGGCATTTTTGAATGCACTGCATGGTTACAATTCAATTAAATGGGCATACTTTTAAACAAAACATGATACATTTGTATGTGTATTTCCCCCCAAATATGTTCACAATTAAAAGGTATGCTTTTTATAATTATATAATTACATTTCCGACCCTTGCCGCCCTAGTTAAAGGTACAGTGTGTAGTATTTGGCAGCATCTAGTGGTGTGGTTGCAGATTGCAACCAACTGACACAACCCTGCGCTCACTCCTCCCTTTCCAAGACTGTGGTAACGCCGTTCGCCTGGCTCAGAGGCCATCCTTACCATAAGAACACTACTTTAGTCGCAACGGAAATCAGACGGCGGCTGGCGGTACCACGGGTTTGCACTCTGCAGCTCACGTTACCACGGTTTGACAAGCGTGTCGGAGAACTGCGGTGGCCTTCGGGTAACTTAGAACAACAAAAGGCTCTCTATAGAGCCAGTTTCTTGTAAAAACATACCGGACTCAGTGAAGTCGAGATATAAACTGCTCATTCTAAGCTAATGAAAACACAATGATTCTTAGTTTCAGGTGGTTACAGATTAATGAAAACATAGTTATGAATGTTATATTCCATTTATGCAAATAGATCCCCCGAAATGTTACACACTGTTCACCGTTAGGACACAGCACCTCGACCCACACAGTAGTGCAGCTATGTCATGTTTCTGGGGTCTCCTCCACTTTTTCAACCACACACTGACTGCATACAAGAAAACATAAACATGTGGAAACTGCTGTTTTGTGAAATGTAAACCGAAAAAGGACTTATTTATTCGTTATTGTGGTATTGCACAATTTTTGCGGCAGTTTTTACCCAAGCATACTCCAGTAGTTGTTGATGTAATTGTATTACTATGTACAGTATTGCTGCCTTATGGTCATTTATTCCTCAAGCAGTTTTAAGCCTGTGGGGAAGGAATAATCAGCCGGCTAATGAAACGTTTACAGTGGAGCCACGAGACAGACTAGAGCAGATGGCACCGTGCCTTAAGGTCTTTCATTTTGGGTCTCAAGTGCTGAACTCAACCCATGAGGGAAGTTTAGGAGAAAGGTGAGAATGACTTCAAAGTGTGACTAATGACTTAATACTGCAGAGTGATGTTTTCCCCATGGCACAGACCGGGCTTTTGAAGAACGAATCTGGACACCAGAGAGAGTCCTATGGTTCGGTCCCATGTAACGCAGCCATCTGGAAAATCTTCTGTTAAAATCACGAACATTACTCAGTTTGTACTTTTGGCTATTTCTTGTATGTTATTTGGAAATATTTTTAGATTATAAAGGACAAGATGTGTGTCGCAGTGCGCTCGACTTGCCGCCCTTTTTTTTTTTTTTTTTTAAGAACAACTGCTTTCAATATGTCACATTGTAAACAATTTGTGAAAGTGATGGGAGAGGCTTTGTAAGCAGTAGAAGAAAACTGCATCACTCATGTTTTGTTGGGTATCCAAACCAAATAAAGCCAGTTGGCAGCATGCATGTTGAATTGTGGCTTGTAAGAATAAATACATCTGGATTGGTTGTGATAGAAATGAACTGTTGTATTCCACAGTAACAATGACCAGACCTTTTTTCTGCAGTGTATGCACGGCCTATCGCCATCTGAGCTTTCAAAGGAAGACATTTGTAAATGTCTCCTTGGATTGGCTCAAAGCTGGAATGTATACGTGCCTCTTCGCAAAATGCTCTCCCCCCTGTTTCTCATAATCGCAGAGATATGTTGGACTCCCTCTCATCTTGCCAGTGTGGCACTAGTCATAACTTTTGGGCAGTTTGGAGCACCCGGAATCGGCAGTCACCGGCGGAAGAGAGCAAAGATGAGATGGTTTACCCAGTGTAAAAACAATTCCACTAATCAGCGTGTATCTCCTAAATCCTTGTTGAGTTTCAGATAGGATTCTCAGCACTCTCCACCCACATACCCTGGTCAAAATGTAAAGATAAAATCACGTCTGTCATTTTGGTCTGGGTGAAAGCAGTGCCTGTAACCACGGTGGTGAGGCGGCCCCTCTTTTGGGCGGGGTGGCAAAGATGACCTCTGCTTGGTAGGATGGCCATAATAGCATCTGTGCTCTGACAGTGTGTCATTACACACTATATTTACATGAAACGCAAAAACCAGGGGTGGTAGGTCACGATGCAAAGCAACGGGGGGTGAAGATGCTCTGGTGCATGTCGAACCATACAACCAGAGATTACTGAAGATTATAGAACCGCTCAGCCTGTAATGTGGCGTGTTGTGCATTTTAACGGTTGTCGGGTGGGCACGTTTTACAGCATCATTACACATTCGTGGGATTGTATTTATTCAACATGTTTTATTTTGATAGTTAATTATAATAGGTACAGCCCGGGATAGTTTGTGGTTAAAGTGGAAAATTATAATGACGGTAAAATAAATGATGTGTGGTGGACAGAAAAACTGTTAGTTCATTTCAGTTCAGCATCACTGACGGCTTGTTTGCCCTTTTCTTACATCGCTGCAATAATTGAATTAGGAAGTAATTCCTGAAAAACGTGTTCATTTTCACTGATAAGAAAAACACTAATGGGTTGATTGAAAATAGCAAATGAGCAGTACACCGTATCACATCCCCCGCTTCAGATTTACATTGCCATATTTGTGTTCAATATACCTGCAGTAATGACTGCTGGCTTTGTCAGTCATTTCAAATCAAAAGCCACCTTGCATTAGCCTTGCAGAGAAATCCTCCTTAATGGCAGCATAAGTTTAAACTTAGCCTATTTGTCCGTATGTGCGTCACTATATTAATACAGGGTGTACCACACAAAATAGTTTATCTGCCAGGTCTAACTGTTGCACATATAAATGAACCAACTGACAGAACTTATGTTAGCTTGTTTTAGCTTGAAGTGAGAAAGAGATAGTGTTGCGAACAATCCGATCCCATTGGTTCCCTGGCTTTCATGTACTGGTTTGACCCTTGTGAGCCGATTCTGAAAAGATGACACAAAGCAGTTCAGTTCGTCAATGTTCTGAAGTTTAATGAAACACATAAGAGTATATATAAATGTAACAACTCACATTCAACTCGAGCGTAGAGTAGAGTAGTAGTAGTTCAAGGCTGGTTCCAAAAGATAAGGTGAGCTGGGGAGTGAGACAGGCGCTAAAGAACAGAGGCGATGTTCAGGATGGAACCAGAATGGAGTGACACATTATTTCAAAACAGATAGTATGGAATATTATCGACACAGCTGACCCAACACCTAATAAAATGCTGTTTAATTATGATGTAAACAGGGAAAATTTAAAATTACATTAACACAACATAACTTTAATAGTAAATTAAACTCATTCTAAACCACATTAACAACTCTGAAACACAAATAGTTCTCCATGTACACATATATAAAAATTAATACCTACTGTACATCTACAAAGGATTAGCAGTTGAGTATCTTTTTCCCCAATAAAACTGTAATTCTTGGAAGTTATGCCACAGTGTGATGCCAGCGTCTTCCTCTTTACATAGTTGGTTGCTTTTGATTGGACATAGATATTTCCTAACAACTAATTTACACATTACTTAAGATTTAGGTCAAGTTTTTAGTGAACTTGATTTAATAAATCGCTAATTTAAAACCAGCTAGTTTACTACAAACTTAGTAATGGGTTTAGGAATCACAGCCCTATAGTGACCACACATAACCTTTTTTTCACCCCTAAATATACAATACCCCTGCAAACTCAAACTTAAACCCTCCCAGAGAGACTTGTGGCCACCATGACTCGGTTCCCATCTCTCACAATCCAGTTGTGATCTGAAAGGTTTGTGGAGCTCAGATTTAGAACGTACTAATGCTAAACAGAGCGAATGCTTTATTACTTCCTTGTGATGGGGTGATGTGATGCTAAGCCTTTGTTGGACTTTGAAAAAAGGCATTTTTGGACCGTTCCTTGCACTGTGGTCAATTCTTCACATCGTGTTTTAGAGAAAAGAAGATTATGATGTGTTAGTGTTACAAATCTTTAACCTGACGCACCAGATGGTTTGTTACACAGAACCAGCTGAGAAGCCGTCATTGGAAACTGTTTGGAAAAGGACTGTCAGTTTGAAAAAATACATGGAAGGCGATAGGCTGCCGGTTTGATTGACAGATGGTTCATCCAATAGGAGGCATGTCACTGCAGGATAAACACAAGTGTAATAAATAACATTAATTATGGCCCTGTTCCAATTAGGTGGGCCAGGACCCTGCTATTGTGCATGCTGGCTCACTGGAATGGCTGTGACACACTAAATAGAACGGGACCATAATTCATGTTATCTGTGTTTACCCTGCAATTACATGTCGAAATGGCCTATTGGATGAACCATCTGTCAATCAAACTCTTGCCGAAGCCAGTTGGGAGAAGAGCGAAAACATCTTTTCCATCGAGAAACTACCTTCGGTGCCGTTCTTTGCTTTTCTTTGAAATGAAGAAATGGTCCGAACCACTTGGTACAAACACATTACTTGAAGCTTGACAAGATGGATTTTTGTGTGATCCTACAATTCTCACGTGATCTTGTGATATCGCGAGAATCCAGCTGCCGTGCAAGGTAAGCAAATCGTACCCTTCCGGGCAAAACTGAAACTTCTCTGAACAACCAAAGATTAAATCATGTTGAATGTTCGGGCATAAATTCAATTCACTGTCTATAAACTACTGCTGTTGTGTATTTGCCTTTAAAAACACAGACTCCAGTGTTTGTCTACTAGAATCACAAGGGACGGATGGAGAACACCGGCTGTTTTTGTTCCGTTTACCCAAAGCTTCATTACCCCATCAAACATTTACCTGCAAGCAGTGTGCTCTCACGGGTTCACACACACATAAAGTATGTGCTGTACATTAGTTCACTGATGCCATAAGATTGAAAGAGCTCACCACACAGCATATACTGTTTGGGTTTCCGAGCTGTGGTCCACAGAGCACTCACAACGGCGTTAAAACACAAAACACATGTAGGCTCCATCTGCCTGTCTGACTGTCAGACCTTTCCCCTAACACACAAATGAGCTGGATATTATGAATTTCTCTTCCTTCATAATCGGTATTCAAAAAAAAAAAAAAGAAAAACCAAGCAAAGGGTGGTTTTAATTTGACTGTTGGAGCAGACAAATGGTTGCTAAGGCGAGAGGGTGCAGGGGGAGAGACAAAAACACTCTTGGTCCAACGGAGGTAATTTTGCCCGGCTGTCGGCTTGACGGGGTGTTTGTGTACCAATGACATCCTGTTCGACACAGAGGGTCGTTCAGTCTCATCTGACGTAAATGGTGCTAATTTGTGTGGCAACGGAATAATTTCCAGCCCTTAATTGAAGGAGCGTTGCATGTCAGGCTCGCACGCTTTCACCCTCCACGGCAAAAACAGGGAGTCTGTTTCTAAGTCAGGGATGATACTTTGTTGGGGCAGCGTTTCCATTCTCCGGCTTGGTGGGAGCAACACGTTATTGTCTGTGAAAGTTGATACGACACAAATGCGTACCATCTGTCCAAGTCTGACTGTAAGGAGAACATGATGTTTGTAAAGCTCCAGTTTGCAGTCGACCTTTGTAGACCCGAAAGGCTTTTTGGTGAAGAAACATCATAGTTATTGGTGAGATGACGTCATCATTGGTTGCAGGAGAAACAGATTCGGTTCTATTTTTGAACTGGGTTCTTTGGGAGAGATAATTAAAATGCTGATAGATGAGTTGCCAGAATACTTCTTGTGTACTGTAGGCTACCTACAAAGGAAAACATGCAGAGCCTCTGGCTGCTTGTTTCTTGAAAGCCAGCTTGTCAAGCAAAGCTTTTTAGAGTTAGTTTAATTTCCTCTCCACATCTTTTTCAAATGCACTCAGTAGCCTATTCTGGAGTTTGTGTGGAGAAACAAGTCACATGATGTTATAAAAAAAATTTAAATAAGAAGGTAGATGACTAAGGGCGCTTTCACACCTAACCTTGGTTTGGTTAACTCAGGTCCGTTTGCCCGGTTCATTTGGGCTGGTGTGAAAGCTGTCAATCGAATCCTGGTGTGGACCTAACGACCGAACCGAGACCGTTTGAAAAACGTGGGTCTCGGTCCACTTTCAAGCGGACTCTGATGCGGTTTGTTTTTGGTGTGAAAGCAAACTAACCAACCACAGGATTTTATGATAGCACATATGTGATTTTAGCATGATTTCAAAAGCTAAACTAATAAATCCAACTACTGATTGTGAAATCTGTTCAGGAAGCTTTATTATAATTGATCTGTATAAGCCCATGTACATAGGCCTATTTATGCAAATCAACACATATGCACGTCAGCGCGGTTATTTTCCCTTTTTAATAAGTCAAAAGCTGTTAATACTTCTCTACTCTGTGTACTTTTTTCAGTTCATTAAGTCCATTGAAAAGTGTGTGACAGTGATCCCACAGTCATAAGCCCTGGATCATTACCGTACAGGACATTTCCTTTTCGACTTGTCTCTGCTTGATAGTCATTATTCTTAACATGAAGTCCATGTATAGTCTACTAATAGGCTACTGATAACGCTTATGGTTATTTCTTCGTGAGTTCTTTGTGACACCAAGGAACATACATATACACATCAGAAGTGCTGCATAAAGTCAGTCACTGGAATTTGATTTGCATAACTTCATGTTTACTCCTCTTGGTTTGTTTGTAAAAAGTAAATGTGAACAGGAACCAGATTAGTACTAAAATAGAACAATGTCTGATCCCTGGTCCGGACCAAATGAACCGGACTACCGCTATGAAAGCCCCTTTAAGTGAGGTTTAAAACTAAGGAAGCACCGATCCTACTTTTTCAGTCCCGACCGATACCCAGCGATACCTGGGCTTTGGGTATCGGCCGATACCGAGTACCGATCCGATACCAGTGTTTAATTAATAAGCTGTATGCCTCGCTGTGTGAAAGTGACTGGGATCATTCTATTATCTTTAAGGCACCATCAGGCTTGACTTAAACATTGCTTTCCTAACTTTGTAAAACAAAATGTGGCCAACAAATACATAGATATACATTTATTTAATTTTTTTTTATTATTAAAATAATAAATCATACTCCAGCAAATTGGTCAAAAATCTTTAAAATTAACAGGAATTACAAGTCAGGTGTAAAACCTTTTTAATGCAGCAAAAACAATGGTCAAAACTTTAACAGGAATTAAAATTCCAGCATATAATGTATATGGTATATAAACATAAAATTTAAATAAATAGATCAGCCCCATTGACACTGGTATCCGATCCAGCTATTGGTGTCAGTGCATCCATATTTAAAACTTTGGTTTGGGTTTAAAGTTGGGTTTTAGTCAGTGAGTCTTTCAACACAGAGCACAGTTTGTGTGGCATGTTCCACCTGACATAGCACAGCTTATAATTGCCTGTGGCAGTTGCAGTGAATCTCACATCTTGAACCTTTATATGTCTCCTTTTATTAGTAAAAAGCAACAAGCACAGCATTCAGTTTATGTTAGCATTCTCATTTTAACATTGAGCCGACCACCACTTTTACAGATTGAAATGTCAAACATCATCATGTCAGTTCAGCAAGTTAACACTGAAGGGATAGTTTGGGTGTCGTCAGCGTATTACCTACAGTAGATGGCAGTCGGCACGCCCCACAGTCTGGCAGAAAAATGTATTTTAGCCACCTTTGTCCTACATTTTCTTGTCCTTCCTTCTGTCTACTTCCACTGTTTTTATTACATACAGATTGCTTCCACCACATGCAGTGCAGACGTTTCAGCTTTGGGTGATTGATGAACTGAACTTAGTGGAAGATGTAGTTGGGGTATCCCATCCTAAGATCCCCTTTGGGATAAAACTAACAAAGTTTATGCTTACTGCAGGTCTGGAGTTTCAGTTGGCTCAGTTGTGTGCTACGGAATGAATGTAGTGTCTGTGAATGTTGCGCTGCCAGGTTTTAAGTCTGTTATCTTGTATGTGTGTATACAGTCCCATCCAGTATCTGTTGTGTGTGGTCAGCTGGTGCAGACTCTGCTCAGCAGCTGGCCGGAGGGAAGTTCAAGATAAAGGTGGATGTGCTCAATCAGCTGGGTCCACTGTGCTTCATCTCCATCCAACACTTTGATGTCCATCTGTGGTGAGGCTCACATTGAGAGGGACAAGTGTAAACCACTCGTATCTCACTTCACCAAACACTGTTTTGATTGCAGTGGCATGTCCATTATTTATATTTGCAGATGAACAATGCTTGCATCTTGTTTTATTATTATTTCCTGGAGCATTCCAGTAGATAAACAGCTTCCTCAGAGAAACTGTCTCCATGTGGAGTGTGCAGTTAATCAGACATTGTCTACAGAAGGGGACAAGGTGGAGTGGGAATGTTCAACAATTAACTCTATAGGATTCAAACCATCAGAGTTCATGTGCAGTATAGCTCTAGATAACAGTGCTGATATGTTATGAGAGATTTTAACAATGCGCAGTACTCATCACTGCAGGGAATTTATTATAGCAGCAGTTTGTTATAATATTTATCAGTAGCTGGCAATGACAGCTTTACCAAACCATTAACATCAGCTTGCAATCAACACGCAACGCCCTCGAGTTATAAATGCTGTTGAAATTGTTGCTGGTCACATATTTCCTCAGTTTTGAACATGCCAGTCCGGGCTTGTGGCACGGCTTCCATTCTTCAGCCCTTCACGCACTCTCATTTTTTTCAGAAACACTTGTAGACACAGAGCACTTAATCCACTCTTGGTTCCCAGATGTGTCAGATGTGCCGTTGAGCGGCGGTGCTGAAGGATCTCAAGGAACGCTATTTTGCAGGGAGGGAAGAGAAGAGTCATTTCAGGGAGGGGGAAATGTGTGAACAGTAAAACATTTCACCTTCCTGGAGGCTGAGTCAGAGCACTTCTATCTGAGCTGGGAGCGAGGTAGAGGAGTGGGAGAGGGGGGTGCTGGTTAATGTGATGGCAATCTACTGACCCGTGCACCGCTGAGCTCCTACTGGAGGAGTAAATTAGATTATTATTCTTCTAGTACTTCTCACAGACAAAAATGTAAACAAGGTTCTCTGTGAGAAAAACTGGACACGTACATGCCTTTATGGCAGGATTATTTTGGGTGGAGCAGGGAAATCCGTTTATAGCTGTTTGGGTGAGAAGCCATGCAAATGTTTGCAAAGATATTTTAGTTAGAAATTTGAAGCATTCTCAACGTTTACAGTTTCACTTGAATAATTTGTTAATTTAGAAATTCAGTTTAATTGGGAAAAAAAAAGTTTGATTCCAGACATACTTTGTTATACTCCTGCAGCGCCAACTTTCCTCAGAGGCAGGTCATGTGAACTTGAGTCTGGCGCTGGTTTGCAGGGATACAATTACAATTTCACAGACACCCTTTTAAGTAAATTCGTCATAATTTACAATACGTGATACCTTATAATATATGACGGTATAAGAATTCTTTTTTTTTTATCAGGGAATGTGTCACAGTGTAGGCCTAATATTATTGCACTTTCACGAGTCCGTTTGGCTCGGCCGAATCAGACTGAAATCAATCTTTTTGGTTCATTTTCTATTTAGTCTGTTTTATAGTGCACACATGAAAAGTCACTGGTAAAGTTACTGAACATGGGATTGCACATTTAGCCTTAAGTGTTTCCTACATTAATCAAGGTGATTTAGGCCTTTTAACAAAGTGTCTTTTAACAGAAATTCAGACATTAGTCAGTATGATTTACACTTCCCTAGAATATCAATATCCCTGATGTGCAGAACTTCAGAATACCTGAAGCTGACATTACAGCCCATTTAAAGGGTCTGTTTGTAAGAATCAGAAATGCTTGTTAAAAGCGACACGTGTGGCCGTTTAGTCAACGAAAGTCAGCGTCGGGCTCGCGCTTGCTAAATAGACATGAACGAGCATCGCTCAAAACAGTGAAGCGACACACGTCAGCTAAAACCATAATATCACTCTATATTTCACCTGCTTGGCAGTAATGTTAGCTGACCAGACCGAGGTCTCTCCATAAATCAATGCTGATCATAGTGTTGGCTTTTCCTGCTTCAGCCTCCCGACCGCGGTCGGAGGGAGACACAGGCAGGCCGGTCGGAGACGATAACGTTTCTCTTTGCGGAGCCCAGTCACTTCACAAGACACGGGAAACCTCTGTTGGTCTGGAGGAGCTGCAGCATTTATTTCTGCACAAACGTCCACTGCACATTCACTAGATATTCTCAGAGCTACAAAGTATTCTGCAGTGTGGAGTGTGCGCACATGCACACTTGACACTGCACAGGCAGAGGAGCAGAGGAGCAGAGTACAGCAGTGACTCTGGCCCTGCGACCAAAGCTACGGATTCCCCCGCATGCTACGACCGCGGCCAACACTGTTTAACAAGACGGGGTTCACTAGATATAACTTTGCGATTTTGGTGCTTCCTTGTAGTTTGTGTTGGAGTCTTGTCTGAACAGCGTAGCCACACGCGAGAGCACATATGCAAGCGTGCATGGGACACCGACCCGGGTGATTTATACGTGTAAGAAGTTGAAACAGTCCCTTTAAGGAGCTCATTTGTCTTCATTGTAAGTTGTCAGAGAAAAGACACACAGTGTTGGAGGAGGAGCAGCTGACTGGGTGGAGACGAGGCATTAAGGTGAGGAGAGGTGGACCTAAAAAACACTACTATCTGTAAACAGATAGAAACTGTAACATATGACATATGACATGAATTTTATATTTGAATGATTGTGTGACTGTAATATGTATTTCTGCATCTCCGTCCTTCAGTAAACACTACAGGAGCAGCTGGAGAACCGACAGAAGCTGCTCAGTATGTTTTAGTATGCCATAAAAAATATATAATATAGTATGTCATAAAGAAGTCATAGTGTAGATATATATGTCATGAAAATGTTATAGTAAGTCATAAAAGTGTCACAAAAATGTCATAAACATATGGTATGGTATGTCATTAAAATGTCATGAAAGGTATCGTAGTATACAGGCTGGGCGTTACATGGACTTGTTAAGATATGTTGCTAAAGTTGAGTGTTGCGTTATGTAACGTTTCTTCCGTAAAGCCGTAACAGTGTAGGCTATGCATCTCTCCTCCTGCTCTCCTCTCTCTAACTCTCCGACTAGTACTCATACTAGTTACTGTATGAAGCACATGCATATGCCCACGCTGATCTGGTGGGAGGGGCTTAGGAAAGAGAGAAAAGCTGCAGGATGAGGGCCGTATTTCCAAATTCTGGCTTTTTATTTTCACTTTTCCAGAAAACTGCCCTGGGGTACCAATTGAATTACAATATGCTAAAATGTTATAATGGAATTTTTGTCAAGTAACAACAAAAATAAACTGCCTGCACCAGCTTTAAGTATAGTATGTCATGTAAAAAGTCATGGTATAGTA
>CAKALG010041710.1:0-12611 GCA_916700815.1 Helicolenus hilgendorfi
GACGGCATTGCGGAGGAGGCTGGCGGTGTAGACGAGGGGGATGACAGCGTAGATGAGGAGGCTGATGGCATAGACGAAGAGGCTGACACAGCAGATGAGCCAGAGAAGGAGCAGCTTAATGAGCAGGATATGGACAATTCTCAAGTGTCAGAAGACAGTGAAATGAAAGATAGCCAAACAGAAACCGATGTAACCAAAAAGACAATTAAAACTGAAGTATGCGAGGATGAGCTAGTGACGGCTGGTGAAATGTCCCTAGATCATGACATTATGTCTGTGCCTCCTTCGGTTCCCGAAGAGCTTTTTCAGATGGTGGAGAGTCTTGCAGATTCCACCATGCTCTCACAGACTGACACTGATTTGGTCACAGATGCTGATACAAAGTCAAATGGAAACTCAACAGACTCTCAACCCCCCCAGCCCAAGGTGAAGAACCTCATAGTCAAACTGACTCCTGTGCCAGTTGTGACGACACGTGGGTCAAGGTCCTCCTCATCCAAAAACAGGGAAAAGGCTGGAGAGAAGCAAAAAAAGTGTGAAGAACCTGAGGAGAAAGACGACGATGCTGCTGATTCAGTAGATGGGACAGACAGTCCTCCACCCAGCCGTCGCTCTAGTAGATTGAAGACCACTCCCTTGAGAAAGCAGGCTGAGAATAAAGGCAAGGAAGAATCCTCTGAGTCAGAGGAAGATAGTAAGGGCAAGGTCAAATCCTCCAAGAAATCCAGTAACACCAAAAAACAGGATGTGAAGGAGACAAAGGATTCAGAGAAGAAGATACTGGATTCTGACTCGGACGAAGTTCCTAATATACTGCTGGAGAAAGCTGCGGCAGGCCACAGTACAGATGAGGAACAGGGAAGTGCTAAAAAGTGTTTATTCAAACTAAAAAACACATCCACACAGGATACAGTGTCCAAACGCAAAAGGAAGTCTGAAAGTTCTGATTCAGACCTGGGGAACAAAAGTAAAAAGACATCCAAGAAGAAGAAGAAACAGCAAGGCTCAGACTCCACCAACTCTGACTCTGACCAGGAGAAGGAGACAAAGCATAAAGCAGCCACAGCAAAGAGGAGGTCTAGCCGTGTGAAGAAACAAGATGAAGCGAAAGAGGAAGACAAAAGCTCACCTGACAGGAAGGCAGCCAGGCGGAAAAGGTCTTATGAAAGTAAGCGCAAGGGAAGGAGCCCCAAAGCAGTCTCCAAGCTGCAGTCGTCCTCCAGTGAGGATGAGGAGGAGCAGCAGGCTGAAGGTGACTCTGGAGAGGACAGCGACGAGCAAAAGATCAAGCCCATTGTGGAGGATAACGTGATGGGAGGAAGCGCAGCTTTCCGTCAATCATCAGGTAATTTGTTCTAGAAGAGAAGCATGCGAGTGGCGTTCAGCGTTCATGTTCATGTTCATGTTCAAGCTGTAGATTTCTCTCTGACCAGAGTGACTTTATGGCCAGGATTATATACAGGGTTACAGGAAATAATCAGCTAAACAAAAGATGTAGGCTGGGCTAAGCTAATCTTCTGAGGCTACATCCACACTAATATGTTTTCGTTTTAAAATGCATAACTTTCGCTACATTTATGCCTAGCGTCCACACTCCTGTTTTAGTTTTGAAACTCCGAGGTTGCGGTTTAGTCTGGACAGACAAAAACGAAGCCCTTTTGAAAACGATGAAGCATACACCCACTTTTGTTCGTGACTTATCCTTCCCTGATCCATTCCCCAACACGCAAACCTTTTCCGGAAGAAAACAAACCACACCAGCCTCGACCACCAGTGGTTAATTTCAACATGGATAACAAGTTACCAGCAGATCTTGTTGTTTATGCTAGCAGGTGTTGTGCAATTAAATGCTGCATTTTGTAATGCTACTACTGCCTTCGGGCGCAGGAGGCAAGCTATTATTTGAGAGCTTTGCATCAATTCCCATGTCCAGCGCTGCTTCCTGTTTACACTGGCACACGCATGCCCAGTGTACGTGAATGGTCATGTGATATGTGTTTTCAGGTGTGGTAGTATGGACGGCGATAAATTCTGAAAAGGCCCGAAATAATTGTTTGTACGGAGATCGTTTTCAAACGATAACATATTAGTGTGGATGTAATCTCAGAAAGAAAAAAGGGACATTGAGGCTACCAGCAACCAAGATGTGCATTCTGTGTCAGTCCCAGGGGAGAGCGTCTGAGAGACCCAGCTCACAGATATGTCTTGATTTACATAGGATTGCTATTATAATGACAAAAGACCAAAGTGATGATAGTTAAGGTGTGACTCCTCCAACAAAGGTCTGTTATTAATGTAAAATAGTTTCCCTCAATACAGAGCTAGGCAGACAATTAAATCAGGATACACAAAGACAATATCAAGATTTGTTAAAAAAACTCAAACTATTTTCTTCTACACTTACCAAGGCAGCTCTTGGCAAGAAAGCAAATGAGCATGTTTTTCAAAATGTCAGATTATTCCTTCAATGACTTGCATGCTCTCGCATAAACATTGCGTGTGCTATTTCGTTGTGTAGGGGACGAAGAGGATGATAAAGAGAGAATCTCTCAGGATTGTGAAGATGATGACGATGATGATCCTGAAAACAGGTATTTGCAAATCAACAAATTGGTCAAGAGTTATGTCTACATTGTTCTAGGTCTGCAGTGAAAGACGTTTTTGTTGTAGTTGCTGTGCTAGTTTTTAGATGAAATTTAAGGATTTAAATTGTCCATCAGGTAGAGCTGTTAAACCTAATATATTAGCTGAGCTCTGACAGCATACTGCAATACTTGACTCACCAAGCCCAGTGCGAAGTCTCACAGCCTCGCTGAAAAGTGTTGTATTCTCATTTTAAATACGTCCGAAAATGTCATGACATTTTTCAATTATATTTTAATCAAGGATGATCAATTATTTGTTAATAAGTCACATGATTCAAAAAAGGTATAATTTAAAATGTGAGTCTCTATTTGTGAATTCAAATGCATGCTTCCACTGATTTCTAACATCTTTATTATGTGATTAATGTGTTAATGTTTGGCTATTTTTCTACTGAAGGATTGCAAAGAAAATGCTTCTCGCCCAAATAAAATCCAACTATTCTTCTGGAGCAGAGAGCTCCTCTGATAATGAAGGAGCCGATAAGGACGAAAAGTCCTCCAAGAAAGTTAAAACTGAGGATGATGACGACGATGAAGATGATGATCAGCAAGGTAGCATATATGAGCTAGATATAACTAGTTGTAATATAAATAAGCCTCTTTTATTGTACATTGTCTCAAACTATTTGTTTCTCTCTTTGAAGACGAGGATTCAGAAGACTCCAGCTCTGATGTTGAAGTGAAAAAGCGTGGCGGACGCCACAAATTGCTTCGTCATAAACTCTCGCTAAGTGAGGGTGAATCAGGAGAGGAGAAAGCTCAAAGTAAAGAGAAGAAGAAGGGGGGCAAGAAGAAGAAAGGTTCATTCTGAATTTTTCATTTACCCTGTGTGTCATGTCTAGCAATATGGGTGCAGATATTCTGAACTCTGATACCGGCTAGTAACTTTTGTTTATCTTTTTTTTGTCTGTGTGTCAGGGGACAGCGATGAATCCTCAGACTCAGACTCAGACTTTGAGAAATCAGAATCCAGTGAACAGTCGGGGATAAGCGAGGAGCTTAGTGAATCGGAGAACGAGGGGAAGCGTCGAAAGACCAGGTTGGAAGAGAGAACTTCAACCAATCAATAGTTATTTTTCACTTGCAGTAGATCTGGATTGATCTCCTGCTGCTCTTGCTTAGATGGATTCTTTTTTGTGTCTGTAGATCTGCAAAGAAGAAGGATGAGGCGAAACAGAGAAGTTACAAGCAGCAGAAGAAGAAGCGACGCAGGATCAAAGTTCAGGATTCCTCTTCCAGCAATGAGAAGGTGTTTAAAATGCAAAGCACTTGGTAGTAGTCTTGAACTGTCCCAAAGTTTCTTTTTTGCTATGGCAGGATTTGCCAGGTGGCGAAGATTGACCCACATAACGTTTACTAGTCAAGTCATGCATGACACATAAAATGTTTTTGAACTTACCCCTGGAGTGTGTTGTGAGGATTATTGAGGGCACAAATTAATCATAGGGTTGCTTGGCTACTGATCATAGGAAGTGAATTTTTTTCCTAAGGGCTGAAGATCAGAGGGCTGAACTTAATGTTTATTTCCACAGAGTGGAAAAGAAGATGATGACGACCCAGATGCTGAAGACCGCAAACAACGCAAAAAGATCCGCAAAATCCTGAAGGACGACAAGCTGCGGACAGAGACAAGAGATGCTCTGAAAGAAGAAGAGGATAGGAGGAAACGTATAGCTGAGAGAGAGGCACTCAGGGAGAAACTTCGGGAGGTAAAACTGAAATGTCCTGCTGTTAATCTGAAACACAGGCTCTGTGTTCAAAGCCCTGAGCTGTTACATACTAGGGTTGGTTAGTCTCCTGATAATACTGCTTGCCAGGTAAAATGTTCAAGACTTCATTCAGTGCTGTAATACAATTTGAGGATTTTCCCCAATTGTTAGAATAGGTAATGACTGACTGAGCAGCGCTGTATCATGTAGATAGTAAAGCAAATAATAGGCACAAGTGGACGAGACATGACCACTGTGAGTTAGGCAGACTGATAAAAGGTCCAGCCTGCTGCTGATCGTTCACTCTGTCCGATCAAACAGTTGGAGAGTCCACTTTGCTTAAAGTAATTCCAAAATGTGCTCATCAAAGTGTGAGAAACATGGAGGGCACAAGTCTGATTAGATGTCCTTGTCTTACATTTCCCATCAGTGTGTGCATAACAGCTCTGGAGAAGCTTGGTACAAAATGAACGGGTAGCTTTTCACATGCGTTTGCCAGTAGTGAGGATAAAGTGCACATATTTGGATTGATTTTGTAAAATCAAAGACAAGTGAGCGATTAGTCTCATTATGGTTTCTTCAACTTATATCCAGAAATTGTCATGTAGATATGATTGTATCTGGCCAGATCGGTAAAAGTCAGATATTTAGCCAAGTGCAGCTGGTCTAAACAATAATCCATTAACCTTGGGGCTTTACTTAGTTTTATTAAACAGATGCAATAATTAAGATACCTATATGTTCCTTTCCACAGTAAATCGTTGTCGATAACCCTTCATTTTAAGTTGAAGTTCATTAAAACAGTTAGGCTCTGGTAGTTGTTCTTTGAACAATTCAATTTTAAAATGTATCAATTTAAAACTAAGTCGACTTTCGTGTTCATTAGTTTAAATCATGAACAGTATATTATGTACTTGTATACAGGGTTCCTACGCAGTATTGGAATTTTAGTCATTTCCAGTTCTGGATAAGTATTGAAAAAAGGAAAAGGGAGTATGGAAAAACATTTCTGTTTCCAGACTATTGCCCCTATTCTGACCAGGCTGACTGTCAGCACTGAGTGACTCTCAGTACGGAGAAATGGCAGAGTGTACAGGTCCAAAAGGTTTCTTTTCATCATAATGGTGAGAAAGCGAGAGAGAAGTCTAGGGAGAGTAGTGACCCAGTTGGTAGAGATTAGCGACTCAGTCGGTGGAGAATATCGCTTTATTCTATCATTGCAGTATTTCATGACTTTGTCAATCAATTTGTTCCTAATGAATTCATATCATTGTTTTCTGTCTCTGTTTTAATTGGTGCTTTTTGAAAAGACCAATGTATTGGGGTCCTGGGGACCCCAGTCAAAAGCACCCAATGGCAGCCTATGCAGTTTAACGCTTTTAACTAATAATGTTTTGAGAAGAAATAAGTTAGCACTTTGCTACGATGGTTGTTTCTTACAGTAGTTTATTCTTGGACACACTCCCCTAAACAACAGAATAAATGGCTCTAGTGAAGCACCACTGAGATAAAAACTCAACATTTTTCATGGTGGGTAAAACCTGAAGTCCATGTTTGTCAACAGATAAGCATAGACTGTTTTGATTGGTAACGGCAGATGTCCATTTTGTCCAGAGCAATTGTCTTAACATTACTATTAAAAATTAAATTTCAAATGAAATGAAATGTAATGTTTGCAGTCGTCATACAATGCATTAAAATTAAATAGGATTTAGGCAGTAGTATTCCAGGCAGAACAGCAGTCAGTCCGGACAGGAGTTTAAAAAAATAAAAATAAATGTTTAAAAGTATTTTGAAATGGAAAATATGTATAGATAGTGGATGTGATGAACTTGATGAAGCATAGGTGGATCTTTATCAGAAGTTGGTAATAGAAAGTTGAAAGCTGGCCATTATGACACACTTCCAGAATTACAGTTACATGATAAACTTGTGTATCCCAGGATATGGACAAGGTTAGACACTTATTGAAAAGGTGTAAAAAATATATATATACATTTTTTCTTTCAGGTAATATTTGATTGATTATTCTTTCAAAATGAAACTGACTCCTCTTCTCTCTTCCCTTCTTCAGGTGATTGTGGTGGAGAAAGCTTCCCCGATGGACTGTCCCATCACCACGAAGCTGGTGCTTGATGAGGATGAAGAGACCAAGGAGCCGCTGGTGCAGGTGCACAGGAATCTTGTCACAAAGCTCAAACCTCACCAGGTTGACGGTAAGGACAAAGTGAATTCGGTCCCAAAAACACAGCTGAGCTGCCTATTTAGCCAACATAAGTCTGCATGTGAAACGCAGAGATGCTCTGGACTAATGTTGACCCCTCTATTTTTGTGTTTTGTTTCAGGGGTTCAGTTCATGTGGGACTGTTGCTGTGAATCTGTGAGGAAGATCGAGAAGTCTTCTGGCTCCGGCTGCATACTCGCCCACTGTATGGGCCTGGGGAAAACTCTGCAGGTATGGAGGAGAGTAGCAACCTGTCCGCGCTGAAAATTACACTAAAGCTGTGCAATATGGAAAAAAACATGATTTAGGCTTGCCGCGGTAGTCGGTGTTACACGGTGTTCGGGCATACACGGGCATACACTGATTACTTACCCACCACCCCCACTGTTGTTTAGCTTTTTTTTTCTAGAAATAAAACCAATTTAGTCTATTTTCACGTATCAGCCCCCACGTTCATCAAATAACAAAAACTCTAATATGTAAAATTAGTACAGTAAAATGCTAAGTGTGTTATCAATACATAGTTAAAAGTTACAACCATAAACTGAAAGTGAAACTGCTCCATACAGAGTAGCAGGAGTCAGATTTCAAACACCCGGGACGAGAGAGTTGACAGACAAGACGATGGTGAATGATTTTGATATTAAAGCAAAAAGCAATAGCGCCAATTTGGCAATATTTTGGATTTAAACCCAATGCTAATTGGGAACCTGATGTGCGCGCCACAGCAGCACTAGGTGGAAACTTGCGGCCCTTGCGGCGAAAGCTCTACCGGAGAGTTCAGACAAACAGCCATCCAAAAATAAAGATCAAAGTATAGTAATGTGGAAAAGAACGACAACAATAAGGATATGCATCCATCCCTCTCAGATAACTTTGTACATGTCGATGTACCTGGAATTGCTTATTCAATTTTAATTTAATGAAACAGAATTAGTTTGTCTGAATTAAAATTGCAATAAACTGAATTGTGAAACATGAATTTCTCACTTTTTCATTGAAGTACTAAATACAAAATGATTTGAAAGTGTTTTATATGTGGAGGTACTCCTAGTACTGCCAGTCTTGTAACTGTGGCAATTGAAGCCTAATACAACATCTTTTAGGTGTCACAAACCTGCGATAGTGCTTGTAAAAACTGTGAAACCTTGATGAGTTCATTAGTGTCTGCAGACCTGTGTGGTGTCACACTGTTAGCCACATTTAACTGTAGTTCTGTTTTTGCCCTGTAGGTGGTGGCATTACTTCACACTTTGCTGCTTTGTGAGAAGCTGGATTTCGCCACAGCACTGGTGGTTTGTCCCCTGAACACTGTCCTTAATTGGCTCAACGAGTTTGAGAAGTGGCAAGTAGGAATGAAGGATGACGAGAGTTTAGAGGTAAGGAGTTCCTTATGTAACCTTTCAAGTAGCTCCTATTTGACAGCAGTGGTGTTTTTTTGTGTGCATTTATCACACCTCTGATTTATGTCTTCTTTTTCTGATCAATGTATATTTTGTGTTTCCAGGTGATTGAGCTGGCTACAGTAAAGAGGCCACAGGACCGAGCATACGCCCTCCAGCGATGGCAAGATACAGGTGGCGTAATGATCATCGGCTACGAGATGTACCGCAACCTGACGCAGGGCAGGAACATCAAGAGCAAGAAGCTCAAAGAGACCTTTCAGAAGACACTGGTAGATCCAGGTACAGTGCTGCGTAATGCCTCTGCGTCTAAACTGCAAGTTAAAGTAAACATACAATTAAAACGTCCCCCTTATGTATAAGCTCTTTTTAATGAGTGCGTGAATAGAAAACAAATGTAATCACATTTGTTTTACTATTCGGATGGGGGCCACTTTTACTTTTGTCTGTCTCAGAGTGGTCTCAGTCTAAACAGTCACATCTTTATTATATTATTATCATTAATGCAATTTTAAATCACTCCAAGATTATGTTCATTGCTTGTTGGTCCAGCATACACAATAGTGGTGGTGCTAGTAGAAAAGATGAAGGACAGCTGTGAAAGTTTTTCAAGTGATGATTAATTAAAATGTGACCGGTCAGTGTTCAAAAGCATTTTGTTATAATTTTATCGCAAATTCACAGCTGGCATCCGTTATTCATGTGGCATTGGTCAAATTAGTCTCCATTTGATGTTTGCATCTGCATAAGCTTGCTAGCAGTAATGAATTTGAACAGATCATGCACTTGAACTGACACACATGCACAAAGAACAATATCAGACTGTTATCAGAAATTGGCAAAGTTCGAATTGGCCTAAAATCTTGGCTTGAAATGATCATTTAAAGCTTGAAAGAGTGTGAAAGAAGTCCAAAAGACATCACTCTGTTGTTACACAATATATCTGAAGCTGCACTTCCACCTGTAACGAGCCTTTCCTTTTTTTCCTTTACTTCCGTCAGGTCCAGACATGGTTATCTGTGATGAAGGTCACATCCTGAAGAACGAGGCATCTGCTGTGTCCAAAGCGATGAATTCTATCAGGACGAGGAGGAGGGTTGTGCTCACTGGAACGCCTCTGCAAAACAACCTTGTTGAATGTGAGACTGCCGGGTTATATTGCTGACGTCAGACCAAGATTTTGTGTGGATGTATCTAAAACTTGTGATCTTTGTCTACCTACCAGACCACTGCATGGTGAACTTCATCAAGGAGAACCTGCTTGGGTCAGTAAAGGAGTTCAGGAACCGCTTCATTAACCCCATTCAGAATGGTCAGTGTGCCGACTCCACGTTACAAGATGTTCGGATCATGAAGAAGAGGGCTCACATCCTCTATGAGATGCTGGCCGGCTGTGTCCAGGTTAAAAAAAAACAACTGTCCAGAACAATTGACTCCTGTTCTCTTTGACATCCTTCTATTTGCCTCTTAAAAAGATTGATTTATTTCTGCTTCTTCCCACAGAGGAAAGATTACACTGCGCTCACCAAGTTCCTGCCTCCTAAACATGAGTATGTGTTGTCAATCAGAGTGACTCCGATCCAGTGTAAACTCTACAGATACTACCTGGAGCACTTCACAGGTGAGAACCATGCTTTAATGAACAGGGTGTTGAGAAGGGCAGTGCCACTTGCTCGCTAGGTTCAAACTACTCTGATCTTTTTGGGTGTCAGGTGTAGAAGGACCTCTAGGGGCTGCTAGCAGGGCCTTTACAGTGTCCGCTCTGATTGCCCAGACAGGGATTTAACCTAGTCTTGGACTAGAACAAAATTCAATCGAGAATTCCACTGGAAAACATGTGTAGTCTAGGACTAGGCTAAATCCTTCTGCAGGAATCTTGTTTCTCTTGAAAGTGCTCTCTTGACTGGCTGTCTTTTACTCAGACAAGGGTTTTTGATAAATGGAAGGCCTTTCTGGTCTCACTTTTTCGTGCTGCTTTGTTAAGTCGTTTAGTGGACTTTCCTCTCTCTCTCTCTCTCTGTGTGTGTGTGTGTGTGTGTGTGTGTGTGTGTGTGTGTGTGTGTGTGTGTGTGTGTGTGTGTGTGTGTGTGTGTGTGTGTGTGTGTGTGTGTGTGTGTGTGTAAGAGTGGCAGCTGGCAGAGTGCCGCAGGCAGGGTTTAAGCCCAGTTTCCCACGTCTCCCTAATGAAGAGCTCTGGGAGAGAGGGAACAGAGGGTGGGGGGTAAAAGGGGGAATGTGGGGGCATAAAGGAAAGGGAAAGAAATTTAGAGCGAGGAGGGGCCAGAGGTTTTACACCAAAAGCGAAAACAAAGAACAGGAGAGCCGGTATGTAAGAAGAGGAGTGATGGGGAGGGGGTGGTGGTATGTGCTGTGGCTCATTAGGCCAGGTTGTCCATAGGGCACAGTGCAGAAGTTGTGACTATGACTCTAGACCTCCACAGTGGTGTTTTTTGGACCCAAGACCACCAGTCAATCTGCAGGGGAAGGGTGGTTGCGAACATTCCCTCCTTTTGCTGCTGCTTATGTACAAGCTACCATAACTTCTGACCTTCCTGGGTCAATGCAGGCCAACACACTGAGCAGTTGCAACATTGCAACACAAACATTTCAGCAGCTGCCACTCACTTAAGTTTATAAATCCGCTGGTTGAACAGATAAGACTAGACAAGTATTGCTGTTAAAAGAATGGTTGACACTCTCTGCTTGGTATGATTTTTGTTTTGTGTAAATATTAATAACTTCATTCCAGTTTGTCCATAGTCAGGCGGTTATGGACAGACATCAATGTTCAAGTATTGTTGCACTACATTTTCTACACAAGTCTGTATGTATGAAGAGATTGAGGGCCCTTTGTCAAGTTCATAATACATTCATAGATCCATCTTCCTCCCCACTCTCTTTCCCTTGTGTGCAGGTGTGGGGAATGCTGTGGAGGGGGGCCGGGGCCGCGCAGGGACCAAACTCTTCCAGGATTTCCAGGTGCTCAGCAGAATCTGGACCCATCCCTGGTGCCTTCATCTGGACTACATCAGTAAAGAAAACAGGGTAGGGCTGGGGAAGACGAGACTAAACCACACTAACTCAAAAACTGGGAATACTTTAGCGCAAATCACACACACTGCAGGAAAACAATAGAAATGTGGTGCTGACAGGTCATGCACCACGAGAGAACAACACACATATTGCCACTGCGGCAACATTTTTACCTCATGCATCATTTCTGTTACCCACGATCCAGTTCTCAGCGTTTGTCTGACCTATATCATCTCACAGACTCAAACGAGTGCGCTCTCTTGCAGGGTTTCTTTGACGAGGACAGTATGGACGAGTTCATCGCTTCAGAAACGGAAGAATCCTCCATGAGTATGACCTCTGAAGACGAGAAGTCAAAAAAGTAAAATAAAATTTCACTTTCATTTCCCCCTTGTTGTTCATTCATACAGAGACGACCTCATTTAACTGCCCTTCTCTCTTGCATCTGTTACTCTTGCTGACCCCGTCTCCTCCACCGTTCCTCCTTCCTAATAGGAAAAAGAAGCAAGGGAAGGGAAAAAAGAAAGAATCTGATGACTCGGACAGTGATGACGTGGAGGTCATCAAGGAGTGGAACACCAGCTCTCGGGGCAAAAACGGAGAGGGTCGAAACAGACCAGAACCTGTAGTAGAAGAAAGTAAGTTTGTTATACATATGGGAGCATTATGGGTAGCTGGCTGGGTATTAGAGGTACCAGAACTGCATGTACGGGAATATCCTGGGTGTTTAGTTGGAAGTTAGAAGAAAAAATATGCTGACTTCAGGGACTAGTTTTATCTGACGTCAATAAACAGTCATTTTTTTAATTGTTAATTGAATGTGCATTCAGTGTTTGTGACTCAGGCTGGTTAAAGGTGATCCTGTCAACTTTAAAACAGTTCTGGTCTGTGTCCATTAATGGCACCCCTGAGGCAAGAAAACGCCGTTTGAGTGTGGCCTAAAGAAAAACAATAATCAGGGTAAAATTAAAATTTTAGCTGGATTTGCGATGCTGTAGATGTCAGTGTGTTATTACATCTGTAATGTTATTTTAAAATGCATGAATAACTTCACCCAAAAGTCAACAAAAACACAAAACGGTAAGTCTTAAGAACTTGATTGAAATTTAAGGGGATTTAATTTATGACATTCTTGTTGCACATACTGCCGCTGTAGCGTAGCAGAGGAACATGTAATAGTGAAGTTCTGTAACGTAAGCTTGATGTCTTTTGTTACTTTTTGTTGCTTTGAGACTGCACCAACTGCATGAAGACTAATCAGTGACTTATCTGTGTATCACAAACAGCTCGGCCCTCTAGCTCAGCACCCGGGAGTCCCACTCATGACTGGCACAGGGAGTTTGTCGCTGACGCTGACGGTGAGATCCTGGAGCATTCTGGAAAGATGGTCCTCCTCTTTGAGATCCTGCGCATGGCAGAGGAAGTAGATGAAAAAGTGTAAGTGTGTCTGTGTGCGAATAAAATCTTGCACATAGAACACCTTTTTTTTTCAAGTTTTCTGTTATGCAGTTGGTTTGCAGTCTTACTGGAAAGTGACACTGGTGCATCTTCTGTCCTCATCCATCTTCAGGTTGGTGTTTAGTCAGTCTCTCATCTC
>CAKALG010041711.1:0-10841 GCA_916700815.1 Helicolenus hilgendorfi
CACCCGCTCTCTCTCTCCTTCTCTCTCTCTCTCTCTCTCCCTCTCTCTCTCTCCTCAATTCTCTGACAAACAAGAGAGGCAGG
The DNA here is from genome assembly GCA_916700815.1 of Helicolenus hilgendorfi. Lineage (NCBI taxonomy): Eukaryota > Metazoa > Chordata > Actinopteri > Perciformes > Sebastidae > Helicolenus > Helicolenus hilgendorfi. Next base: position 84 of record CAKALG010041711.1, read on the forward strand.
ATCAGAGTAATGTGATAGCACAGCAGCCAGCCAACGCAATCTGCCTCAAAGACCAGGTGTTCGCAATCCACCTCCCTCTTAATTCCTGCCCCCATCATTTCTCTTGTTTTTATTCCTGTTATTCTTCTCTCTTCTTCCCTCCCCTAGTTCCTCTTCTTCTCCTTTCGTCTCCTCTCATCTATCCCTGGTGTGTTTATAAGGTTGTATTATAATCAAATCTGGAGCGAGGGAGGCCTGTCTTTTTTTATTAATTATAGGCCACAGTTGATGTGAATGTATTCCGAAAGCATCTTCAAAATAGGTCGGCGGTACAGTTTGCTATTCTTATCACATTTAAATGTCAACATGGTGCAAAGCCCTACAAATTAGTTCAGGCAGGCTTCAACCCCCATTTAACATTTAAAGCGCCATTCTGTAGGGCTCAAAGAGCGATTTAAATCAGTTTACACACACACACGCACATATATACAGAGATAGCGCTTCGTCTTTCAAACTTCTCATTTCAACACAGACATTTAACTGCCAACCTTTGCCTGAGAGAATTCAGTACACCAACGAGAAGAAGAAGGGGGGGGAGAGGGAAAAAAAGCAGGATGAGAGAACAAAAAAGAGATATAAAGCAACAGAAACAATGCATTAGCTTCATGAATAATAAATCTGCCCGTCTATCCATGCAGAAAAGATCCAGGTTTTCAGCATCTCTGCATAAATCCACTGTCCGAATGAATAAATCAGAACAGGGGGACATTTTCTTGAGCTCTAGCCTATCACTGGTAAATAACAACAATGATTTGAAACACATCTGTTCACATGCAGTGCCAGCTAACCCCCATAGAGCAGCACAAGACAATAGAAGCCTAGCGCTGTTGTTCTACATATTGGTGGCTGGGCATATCAAATAGAGTTTACCCATCTTACGCACACACACAGATCTATTGATATAAACAAACATAATCAACAAATAGGAATCACGTACAATCCGCCATAAAACAGTCGACATTAGTATCCTCAACAAAAACACAACTGTATTATCCCTGTTTCAATAGGAAATCTGAGATGGCTTGCTATGAATTAAAAACCTTGATCCGTGGAACGTGACAGCTGGACATAATTGAAGGAATACAATATTAGTGAAGTTAAGAACCATGGATTGAATCCGGGGAAAATTTCTTCAAACTTTTCTAAAAGTCCCCTCTGGAGTTTTAACCAGGAACCATTAAACAGAAATCCTAAGACCGTCTAAGCACATTGGAAGCATTACCTTGACTTTCCAAAATTGACCAAATTGACCTGCTTTGGTTTGATTGATTTGGCCAAGTCATTATGATTAATAAAAGTCTGAGGGCGCCACATGATCACATTCTCAGAAATATGTAGTGAAGCACAGAAAGAATGAAAATATAGTATATAACACTACTGCCAGGGAGAAACGTGGATAATTTATGATTCTGTGAAATGAAACCATTTTTTAGCATTCATTGTCAAACAGATTTAAAAACAAAACAAAAAAACGTTTATATCTAAATATCTTTGTATGGTAATTACACTGTGGTGCACCCGCTTCGGATGTTATTAGCTGATTGATTGGGCGTTATCAGAGGTTAGAAGGGGCCTGCTACACCTACTAGTAGGTTCAGAAGGCCAATGTCATCTATTCACATCGTTGATCCGGATAAGAATACAAGAAGACAATGTCAACCTCTAGAGGCCGTAATAATTATGACCGGAATAAAGGACGCCGTCAGGTGGCTTAGTATAAAGAGCGCCAAAGTCCGCCTGCGCTGGTGGTCGGGGTCAATGGATAGGCCAAACAAACACAAGACTTTCAACCAAGAGACCGCTGTTTGTGTCCCGTGTGAAACCAACAGTCAACGTTGACTTATTTTACCGTGCTTCCGTTTACGAAACTTACGTAGTACTCATTTTAGCCAAAATCACAATCTTTTCCTAGACCTAACCAAGTAGTTTTGTAGGTTGGGTTTAAAATAAGTATGTAAACTAAGTAAAACATGAATGGAAACATCTATTGAAAACACGTCACAAACATCGACAAAATAAAAATGTCACGTTCGGCATGCGTCACGTGACGTGAAAAACATCACTAACGTAACTGACAATACAAAACAGTCTCAAACACGGGTCTCCTGGATAAAAGTCCGGTGTTTGGTGGGATTGGATGCCAATCGTGGGCGGTCAACATAAATGTAATTAGTAGCAATACTGGGTTGTAACCCCCGTCTCTGTTCAAGGATCATCATAGACGTCGGATGTACACACACTCCTTGTTCTGCTGGTACACTGAGGAAGATGTCATTGAATTGAGAATCAAGAATATATTTTTTTTTGTCAAACTATTTCCATGTCATTTATTTACAGGCTGTACTTATAGTGTAAATCTAAATGCACCAAAGTGAAACTTTCAACTGTGGTTTGGAGGAAAACAAATACACTGCGTGTCATCACCCTCTTAAAATGACAAATCCTTCCGTGTGATATGATGCAACAATAAAACTGACTCTCGTCAACACATTTGACACTTAACCGGATACGGAGTTGCCTTCAAGATACGCATGTGAACACACACACACACATCTAAGTAAGAGCCTCCTAGTCAGAGGGGGGTTATGACAGAGGAAAGGGGGTGATGATCAGCCTTAAGGAGACGTTGGCTCTGTAAAGCTGTTTCGTGCCATCGAGATGCAGGATCAACTACGAGCCTAGGGGACACACTCACACACACATAAACACACACCGCCCTGGAGCAGGAGGCTTGTTATGAGACTTGCGTTGCATCGTTACACTGCTGACCCCGGTTGTTCCAATGACTATATGAATGTCTAGGAGGGACCAACTCAAGCAAGCAAAGCACACAATGCCAGATTTAGATAACAAAACTCCCTTGAAGGATGAAAATTTAAGAAGCCTAAATGGTGATCCATAACACTAATACACTCCTCAATTGAGTTCAGTCCACTTTAGTTATGTATTAGTCTACCGTTACACTATATACGCATAAGTATATATTAGGTAGCCTAATATGAGAACAAGAGCCAGTGTAGGGGTCACAGAGAGACTTCAGTATCAGCTTACAATTGCCCTATTACATCAGCATAAGTAACTGAATCCAAAGAGCTAACTAGCTTATAAGAGACCCAATCCCTCTGACTGGCTATCCTCTACCTCGAGGCTCGGCTATGACTCCTTCCCATCCAGCTCAAAGCAGAATGTTCTATGGGCGTGCCTAATGTGGACTCGCCGAAATGTCAAAGCATTATATATCCCTTTTCGCACAGAGTGGTCCCTGAGGGTTTAATTGACTATGCTGTAAAGTAAGTCTGAGAGCCGCGAGAGGGTGTGATGAAGATGAATATGTTTCATTAGAGGGCAAACAGAGCCTGATGGCTGGAATTGGCATTGAGAGAGGAGGAAATGTCTAATACGGATGAAACATACATTTATCCATTCACGATCCGCAATGACACGTACCGGCGTATAGCCGTCCACTCCTTGGCTAATCACCTTCAGCGATTCATATTTAACATGTGTTCTTTTCGCCTCTTTCCCTTCCCCTACACCCCCCCTCTCTCCTGGTTGGCCTCTGTCTTCCTCTGAACCAAACAAGGAAGGAACGAGCTTCCCGACGACTGCCTGGCAACTTCAAATACTCGTCAAACAAAGAACAGAGCAGAAGACAGAGAGAAGAGAAGGGGCCCCCGCTACTATCCCGCGGCCTTCGTTTACCAATTATACTGAGTACCTGCTGACAGGTGGGTTGTCACAGTGTCTGCTTAGCCACCCAACTCCCCTCATCTCTTCCCCCCCTTTTCAACATCCCATCTCTTTCCATCCCGCTCTGTTGCAGGAAGCTCCTCGCACCTCCAGGCGAGCAAGAGACAAACGAAGAGGAGGATATGAAGTACGGTGGAGAGTTTGGCTTCAAGACTCAGGCTTTTGATTCGGGATGTATATAAGAGCTACAAGAGAGATGATGGAAATTTTATCAGAGTTAAGGTGAGGAGTCGAGGGAGCTGGCTCTCTAACAGGACTAGTTCAATGGGAGTTTCTGAGGGCCAGTTGTTGCCATTATTTTGTAGAAAAAAAGTGGAAAGAACTCAGCAAAATGAAGTATATCGTAATGGAACAATACGGCCACCTGTAATTTAATTGGTCATGATTGGCCGGTGAATTCTCAGAGCCCTAATACTAAGGAACGTATACTGCCAAAAAGTGAAAGTCAGTTTTTCGTTTCATTGCAACATCAGCGCCCAGCAGCAGAGTTACGCTTCCGGACTGAAAGCGACTACGTGATGCTAATAACACGTCTGCCTACAAAGTGCAAAACAAAAGTAAAACAAAATTATTTCTATTTTATTGTCATATTTAATATACCTACCGAAATGGCCTGAGTTGAACAGTAAAAATATATGAATATAATAAGTGTTTTCAGTACGAAATGGTGGCAGCAGCTGTTGTCATCATGGCTTCCATACTCGTAATACTCCCCTTTGAAGGAGCCCATAATATCAGAAGTGGACAACATCAACCGGCTCCAGTTTTTGATAAAATTTTGATATATTGCTACAAACTTTTTTACATTTCCTCTCTCACTTTTTCACTGAATGTCTCTCTCCAGTAGCTTCTCTTTCCTGAAACACCACAAGGAGGTTTGAAGACAGGGGGCCTCCCTCCCCCCACACCATCACCGCCACCCCCTACCCACTTCTCCTCTGTCTTGCCGTCTCAGAAACTCAGCCAGCCAACGAACACGACTGAGACAAAACATAACCATAATGGCTCATTAAAGGGAATGGAGACGACTTAGGCAAACAAAGCAGCCTTCACCGGGCTGTCACCGAAACTCCTGTGATGGTACGTCCAAACTCACGCTGGTGACAAGGAGGCGAAAGTGTCACCCTCCCACTGAAACTCGCGATGGTTTGGAGTGTTTTGACTGCGCTCGACGCGTCTCTGCATTTGTTCAGTGACAAATCGAATGTGTGCACAGCAGAGTGACAGGCCTCTGTGCTCCGGAGAGAGGAGAAAAGTGGGTGTTCACCCTACTTTCTGAGAGAAGAGGTATGACTCAATACGTGTGCTAAAATGTCCCTTTTCTACGGGGAGTTTTTAGAGTTAGAATCAGGACAGGTTAAGACTCAGCTGGGGTAATGGGAGTATGGTAAAACATGGGTTGAGGCCTCAAGTTAAGTTCTTTAAATTCAAATGGGTGAAAAATTAAAGACAAAAAAACTAATAAACAAAAACTATCTCTGTATGATGTTGGTCCACCACAAGCCTCAAGAACAGCTTCAGCGCTCCTTGTCACACATTCTTGAAGGTTCAGATTGGGTCAGAGTCACCACAGACCAATAAGCCAATCATCACCAGGGAGTCACGGGCAGTCAGCTCGGCCTCTGACCGTGACGTTTCAAATTTCAAGAGGCATGTGCCGGGTCTGCGTGCTTGACACAATTATGTAATCGTTTGGGTTTGCTGGCGGACGCACAAGTTTGTCGAAACGCGATGCAAGGACCATACAGCAGCTCCCATAGCAGTTTAATTAGGTTGAAGTCTGTTGACTGTGAAGGCTATAGAGTATGACTTTTATACTCTACCATTCAATGACCCCCTACACCCTGTATAGAAGCATCTGTATTTAATGTTTCTCCAAATGTTTATTCTTTTTTTTCACCTGTATCATATACTGAAATATATGATTCTAGATGTATCTATGTTTTTTTTTCGCTTTTGCCAAAGAGACCGCTGTTCATGTCCCGTGTGAAACCACAAGTCAAAGTTGATTTATGTGTTACTTCCGAGCTTAAGTTACATCACTTCTGGATTTATTTTAACCCAAACCACTCTCTTTTTCTTAAATCTACTTTCTATTTCATGAAGTGCCGTGAGACTTTATGGGGCCTTTATATAGCCTGATATGTCAGCTTGAGCATTACCAACACGTTCTCACTCTCAACTCATCAAATACCAACACTTGGTTAGTGGCCCTTCGCTTCAAACTATGAAGCTCTAGGTAACCCTCTAGCTCGTTACATACATAGTGTCTTTTCAAAATAAACTCCTGTGTTCACCGGAAGCGTACCGGTTCTGCTCGTTTCATGCATACAGTCTCTTTTCAAACTTACTTTCGTACTTAGTTTTTGGGTTTACTTACACAACAAAAGTCCTTGGTTAAGTTTAGGAAAAGATCCTGGTTTTGGTTAAAATAACGCTTGTCATAACGGCGTTAGTAAAGTCTGGAAGTCGCAAAACAAAAGGTTACTATGGTAAGTGATTTGATATCACACGAGACATGAACAGAGTGAAAGCCCTGTGTTTGTTTGATCCATCTGAACAGTTGCTCTAATCATCTAATATTGACGCAGATGTGTTTACAGATGTTAAAGGGTGCATCAGTGCATCGGTATCAGATGCCGAGGGGGCACTGACCAAGCGTCTTGACACGTTGGAAGTGAAAACGATTTGGGATTACAGACAAGTTACTAGTGACAGCACTCTCTCTCACTGACTCACACACACACAGACACGATCCTGTTTCACATCTCTACTATTCTTTTAAATAATAAAGACAAGATCGTTCGAGTCCCGTGTGTGTTACATTCAAAGGCCTCTTTGAAAATAAGAGGCTGCTACTCACGCAGCGAGTTTCTTTACTACAGCCAATAAAAGTGTTACAGAGCGAAGACAGAAAGTTTTTTGTAGATATTGGAGGTGACTGGGGAGCACGGGCCTTTATAAATATTCACACTTTTCATGACAGAAATATATCGAGAGACGTGCCTCATACTCATGACTTATGACACAGGATGAATGGGAAATGAGCGGCAATCAATCAATACTAGCGTGGTGCATTAAGGGAACTCTATCCTGTCTTACACTTCTGTCGGAACATGTTTCTCACTTTTTTTTTTTTTTTTTATGACTGAAGCTAGTGTGTACAGCTAATCTCATAGGCCGCCACTGACCCAGCAGTGAAAGCACAGTCGTATCTGCTTAGCAATCCCCCAGTAATTAAGGAAGGCCCGCACCATGCCTAAACCTCTCCCTGACACGGTGTTGTGTCTGCGCTGCATGGAGACAAGGAGTCATAAGAGGCTTAAAGCTCATGTACCTGCCGCTCTCAGTGTGTGTGTGTGTGTGTGTGTGTGTGTCTTTCAAGAATAGCGGGACAGAAGATTAAAACAGTGATCAGAAAAGTAGAATTAACCACCTTTACTGCTTTCTTAATTACTGTGAAGTCCACCTCTGTGTGAGCAGCACTATAAATACATTCCGACTCCCAAGAGGCCCTGAAAATCCAACTTGTAAATGACAGAACACACATACACACACATACACACACACACACACGCACACATCCTTTTCACAGAATGACCAAAAACTGAACCCGGCACTTCTCAGAAAACTGGGCCAAACCATATGTCCTTCTGCGTATTTTGGGATCAGACTAATTCATTTTGATGATAGCATAAAAAATTATATCTTCCCCAAAAAAAAAAAAAAAAAAAAGAGAGGAAATGTGAAGAGAGCAAGAACAGAGAGCTGGTAGGAGACAGAGCTGGTAGAGAAAGAAAGTAAGCGACCACAGGAGGGAGGGCCGTGGGGAATACGTGTGATGAATCCAGGTCTTATGGGGAGTTCCGGGAGAGTAAAATAAGGTTGAACCTCAATAGGTTCAGCATCCAGGGCAACATTTCAACACGAGTAGATGTTTTTTGACGGGGATAAAATGATCTGTAATTAGGACAAACTGCACTAAAAGCACGTTCAAAGGTTGCATTTTTTTGTGGCATTGTGGTTTGTGTGGATTCCCAGGATGGCAGGAGTTAAAAGAAAGAACAGAAAAACAGAAAGAATAGGAGATGGAACGACTTCTTTAAAAGAGATAACTGAGACATGTGAATGTTGAGATAATAGATCCGAGAAAAAGAGAGAAATGTGAGAAAGTGGCCTATATGCAAGGTTCAATGGTTAAGAGAAAGTAGACAAGGTGAGGCCTGCTGTTGGTGTTTAGAACAGCGGGGGGGAGAGGAAAAGAAAGAGGGAGCAAAAGAGAAAGGGGGGGAGAGTAACAAAGCAAACCCCCTGCAGGAATGAGCCGCGATCCATCATAGGCAAGGCATGAAGAAAATAAAAAAAAATAAAGAAACTCCCAACAAGTGTTCCCGACACACTTGTCCCTTCACGCAGCTCACCAAAAAGACATCTATTGCCGCTGTCTTTTACATTGCTCAGGCCTTTAACGGATCTGAAAACTGGCAAACAGGGCTGAAGAAAAGCCCAGCATAGCTTAGAAAGGTGGCAAGCAAGGGTTCATGGGAAAAAAAGAAATGTGTGAAGTATAACAAATGGCTGAGGTGAGTTGTTGTGAGGAGCTTGGTTTTATAAGGTCGGGTCGCAGGAAATGTAGCTGTGTTGACACTTCATGCTTCCCTTTACACAAAGACAATTCAAACAGGAATAGCTTATTTATATACAGCATGCCGGTCAGATGTACTCGCTCTATATGTATTAAGACAGCATGGCAAAATAGATGAATTAATATAGTTGTTTAATACATTTCATTAATGTAACAGCCTAGTCGGCGGGGAATTGTATGGCATTGTACGTTTCTGCACACCACGGATACGTTGAATGTGGAATGTGAAAAGTAAATATACATATATATAAAATAATGTTATTTAAAGGTAAGTGGTATAATAAGTATAACAAGCAAGAAAGAAGAAGAAAGATTGACTTTACGCTTGCTACATAACAAATTCTGCTAAGGGCAGCTGTTATATATTTACGCTAGTTATATTTTTGTAGTTGTTATGGTTGTTACGTAATAAATTCCACTCAATTGTTATTTATTTATGCTAGGTACGTTGTTACGGTTGTTATGTTTGCTACATTACGTTGTTACGCTTGTTACATAACCTTGGTTTTGACTCAACTGTTTTCAACATGGCGGCCGGGTCCAAACTTATGTTTCTGAAAACATTTGAGTCATTTGAGAAATAGGTCATGTAGTAACAGAACTTTAATTCATATTTGATCAGTGCTGCCTTGTTTGATCGGAGTTTGAGCTTCACAAACAGTGACTGACATCTGAGTCCTCGGCTCTGATTGGTTGTTTTCCTTTCGGGCACGGAACCAGATCATTTGACAGTTTAAGCAAGTATAACAAAAACTTATTTTTATTAACGTTACCGACTGAAGCTTTAAGACATCGGTTATATGATTCAATAATATAACATCAATAATATTACACCTTGAAAATCTGAATGACTACTTTTACGTTTGAATGTACAAACACTGAGCCATTTCTATAACACTACTATAAAATAACAAATTAAAAGACAGTGGATGGATTTGATCTAGAGATTAAAATGTGTCTAATTCAGTCTTCTCCAATCTGAATGTCATTGCCGTTATGTCAGAAAGCACAACATAACTGTCTTTCAGTTGACGAGAACTAAAAATACACAGACAATAGCTTTGAGATGAGCAGAGACAAAAAGCAAAACGGGAAAATATGTTTTGTCCTTCAGCCATGTTTTCACTCCACTTTCCCACCCCATGCCAGTGACTGCAGAATAAACGGATATGTGAATTAAACCCCATTGTTTTAAAAAAGATCCGCTGCTAAAATTAGGCGCCGCTCTTGTTCTCCCTCAATGTGAAAGAATGTGCCAGTTATGTTATGTTTGTGTGTTTTATTTTCTTCCTTTTCCTTTATCCCTCGTCGTAATCTCGGGCTACATACATCTCGTGTTGTTTGAACAAGTGCGAGTGGTGTATCTATGCATGTGTCAAGGCAAAAGAACACATACACACACATATAGTTCAGCCATGCGATTTTTGCAATTAGAAAAGACACAAAAATAATTATTCTGCAGCGCAGTCAGTCGACATATCCTGAGTCGATGATGCACGGATCACGTGTTTAATAAAAAAGGTTAATCAGTTGTTAATCAGAGGATTAATAACTTGTTATTTTCTTTACAAAACCATTAATATTATGCCATAAATATTTAATGTTGATAGGTCTTTTTTTTTTCCTTTTTTGGTGGGAGAGACAGGTTGGGGGGGTGATATGTGCTTGGTGATGCGGGGCAGAGTGAGCAATATCCAGGCATTAATGTGCATTAATCATGCTTTGGTGAAGACAAATAAATTCATTCATGTTTATTAATACAACCTTGGAGAAAACAATACTCTTTACATTATTCACCGAGTTATTAATAAAGGATTTATGAACAGGAGGACCACAGGACAGAGACTCTGGAACAGGGAGAAAGAAAGGCAGACACAAAAAAGGGATTGAAATAAGAAAAAGAGAGCAGACGAGGGAGGTCAGAGTCACAAAGCCAGGAGCAAAAGTTCATTAATGTTTAGGACGGAAGGGGCACGAACGTTTAGGGAGGGCATGAAGTGTGTGTGTGTGTGTGTGTGTGTGTGTGAGAGTAGCCCACCACTGGAAAGCTGGGGGTTAAACAGAGATTTTCTGCCCTCACTCATTTTCTCCTTAACAAATTACCCTGCCCGTTTGCTAATCAAAGCAAAACAAATATTGCTTTTCATTCGCTCCATTTGTTTGAATGAACATACAGACATTCCCAAAATACTCATTCCCAGCTCAGATGTAATTAAATTGTGCCTTTAGTGAAAACATGCAGTGGTACTCCAATTAGTTGTGTTTTTGTCGTCGGGTAAAGACGGAGATTGGCAGTGGGTGCGCCTCGGGCACCTCGGTGTCCC
>CAKALG010041713.1:4334-42695 GCA_916700815.1 Helicolenus hilgendorfi
ATGTGTGCTATGTATGTGAGTATTGTGTGTGCTTTGCATCAAGATCTGTCCACATTAACAATATATTCCAAGTAGTCTCCCCACTTCGCCGTGTATTTCTCAGTCCTGTCCTTCAAACTGAAATAAATTTGTTTGTATGATGCCACTTTTGCCAACTCTTTGAACCACTCCTGAAAAGAGGGCTCACCTGGGTTCCTCCAGTTTCTCATAATAATTTGCTTTCCCACCATTATACTGGTCTGAGTAAAGCCTGTGGCTCCACAGTGACATGTCATTTGTGGATCACTGAGAACAAATTGGTGCGGGTAATGTTTTTTATACATTCATGAACCTTCTGCCAGTAGTTCTGAATCATGGGACATTCCCAGAGTAGGTGAAGAACAGTCCTTTCAGAGCTGCAGCACCTCCGAAAGTCAGCATTACGATTCTTGTCATTTTCAATTTAGCTGCTGAATTGTCCAACCAACAGTCTAAAAGATATTAATGGTGACAAAATGCACAAAAGCAGAAAATCTCCCATTTTTCAATAGAAGCTGGAACCAGTAAATGTTTGTCATTTTGTGACAAAATGACTTTTATGATTATCACACGTGTGGTCGATACATTTTCTGTATATCGACTAATGATTTAATAAACTGTTTCATCACTGCGTCATACAATCCCTTAGATAGTTGTAGATGAATATTAAGATGCTGGTAATATCAGACTAAACAGAGGATGCTTGCATGCATGGTTCACATGAATATATTAATGCCAGAGTTGGAAAAACAATTGCCAGTTATTAGCATTTCAGCATCTCCTAGCATCCGTGATAAGAGATGTTTATCCTAACAGATATTACCAGGGAAACGCTCGGGTGTGTCTCCTCAATATTGCTGCGGGATGAGATTCATTCTCTGGCATTTCATGAAATATTAACTGTTTTTCTACTCAACAGGAATAAAACATTACTTTCAATTTGTCAAATATATTCTCCAACTAAATGCTTCGGGCTCTCAGGATTATACATTGAGTATTGCGTGGTACTCCTGTTGCTAGGATTAAGTTAATTATAGCAAATAAGGTTTTTCTTCTGGCATGGACTTGGTAGTTGGTTATTTGTGCAGAATCCATGATAATATGTTGTGATGACATACCCTCTTAATCGTCCTGGGGTGATTAAGGAGGTGGAGACATTTACAGTCTCTAATCAACATTTTAAAAGGTCCTTATTGATGCTCAGCCGCTCTTCTTTTCTCTCCACCGTTTTGTTTAATGTGCTTCTTTCCAGTAGTAGTAGCTACAGAGTTGGCAACATGAAACGCACCTCCATAGAGGGCACTTTATTCTTGGTTATGTGGTGTTTTGTTGAAGGCTGCCATAATATATATCTGTTAAGATGACATGAGTGCTTTTATATTTCCCTACTCACAACTCATTTCCTCTTTCTTTTGTCTCGTCTTGATCGTTCACAGATCAGTCAGATGCTCGGAAACGAGCTGAAGTTTGCGGTGCGAGAGCCCATCGGGCTGAGGTGAGATTTCAACTGCTCAGACCAGCTCACAGTTAACACAGCAGACTATGTAAGGTCATCTCTCACTTCCAGTGAATTCAACATCTTGTAAACTCTGAGAAAACAAATGCACAACCAGTGTTGCTTACAGGAAGGATACAGTACTTCATGTAATGTCTCTCTGTTCTCAGGGTGTGGATATTCATCTCTGCAGTGGGTTTCACAGTTATGGCCGTGATGGTAAGTGTTGCTTAAATCATCATCACAGTGAAGGTGTTGTTTCACATTCATGACTGAGGGCGCTTTCACAAGCCAACATTTACTTGGACTTGGACTTCTGCAGAAGTCACATGTGTGATTGACATCTGGGCTGAAGAGAACATATAGAATATGCTAAATAAAGTCCACAAAAATAGAGTAAAGTCATAAAGTCATTCTGGATAAACTAAAGGAGAAGGGATTTGTGCAAACGGTAGATCAGTGCCGAGTCAAAATGAAAACATTTCGACAGCAATATATTAGGGCTGTCAATCGATTAAAATATTAAATTGCGATTAATCGCAAATTTATTGCACATTTTGTATCTGTTAAAGGGAGATTTGTCAAGTACTAAATACTCTTATCAACATAGGAGTGGGTGAATATGCTTGCTTATAAATGTATGTTTATATTTATTATTAGCAATCACTTAACAACACAAAACAATGAGAAATATTGTCCAGAAACCCTCACAGGTATTTACCATTAAAAACAAATATGCTCAAATCATAACATGAAACTGAAGGCCAACAGGCAACAACAGCTGTCAGTGTGCTGACTTGACTATGACTTGCCCCAAACTGCATGTGATCATCATGAAGTGGACATGTCTGTAAAGGGGAGACTCGTGGGTACCCATAGAACCCATTTTCATTCACATATCTTGAGGTCAGAGGTCAAGGGACCCCTTTGAAAATGGCCATGACAGTTTTTCCTCGCCAAAATTTAGAGCAAGTTTGGAGCATTACTTAACCTCCTTCCTTCGTCCAAACGGACTATAGTTTGTGAAAGCGCCCTAAAAAGTCACAAAATTTTGATAGTCTCTATCAGTATAGAGACTTTTGTATAGTTACTGAAGGAGGAAAATCACTCATTGTCAAAATAGGAGAAATCCTGTTGTGAAGTGAGTTTTTATAGATTCTTTCCCAACTTATCAGTGAGGGACATCTGGAGAAACAGCTCCATCATTGTCGGCTATAGCAGCTAAATGCTCAGTGTCCTCAGTGTTGAGGTCATATGTAGTGATTCTAACTCACAGACAGGGAGACTTTGTCAATGCTGCTGCATTTTGGGGCCGTTTGAGGAGAACAGAATGCTGTTGTGTTGATATGACAGAGTTGTGTTGTGCTTTTGTTTTCCTACACAGGCCCTGGTGTTTCCCAATCGGCTACTTGAGGCTGTTTTTGAGGAGGAGCTCTCCACGACTAGCATCTCCATTCGCCTTTATGGGGGAGCGCTGCTTAGTAAGTCTTCAGTCCTATTCATGCATAACAGTGAACATAGCATTACATGTGGGAGTACATTCACCGCGCTGACACGCAGCATTTTAATATTTATCTATATTCGTTAACAAAAATGTACACTGCCCAACTGCACGTGATCTTTTGTGATAATGCGTTCATTACAGTTCACACACGCACATTCATATGACGTACAAAAAAGCTCTCTTCTTGCTGCAAAATCATCCCTTCAGGCAACAAACCGAGGCTGTGTCATTTGATTCAGTTACTGTTCACTGTGAGGACTTGACAGGAGTACAGAGACCAATTCTCCAGAATGCTCACACCAAAAGCTTCCACATGCCTCTGTGGCCTCATATATCAGATCTAAATCCGATGGGAACACAGTGAGGGATGGCAGGACAGTGTATGTACTGTGTGAATGTGTGTGGGTTGGCCTGGAATTCAAAGGAGGCAGTGTATTACTCTACATTGCTCTTCTGTGCCGCACCATCACCAGGAGACAATCGATGCTCATAAATATGCCAGTCAATTCTGGCATTTGCGATTATTTTAATTGTTTCAGTGAGTCAGTCACTCAGTAAGTGATTACAGGTTTGTGATTGCTCTGTGAAGAGGCACAGTGTGACTGTGGCAGAGAGGCAGGTAACACACAGGTTGCTCCTTGAAAGGACAGTAAGCAGGGAAAAAAAGAAGGGTGAGAGCTAGAGCTGCACGATTATGGCCAAAATGCTAATCCCAATTATTTTTCATCAATATTGAGATCACGATTATTTATCACGATTATTTGTAGATTTTAGGGACAAAATATTTTTATTGTAAATTCACATTTAAATATACAGAGCGTTAGAATTCTAAATGTTATTATTTTACTTTGTTATTGTCATCTATAGTGGTTCTTTGCAATTTGGAAATACATTATTGTAATTTTATGGATAGTTTTAATTATATATTAGAAGCTGCTTAGAGGTAGTGTTAAGAAGTTAAACAGGTCATAATTCCCTCTCTCTCATCTAATATTTATATTGCTGTGAAGGCATCTCCTTCAAACAACTGGATCTATTCAAGTTTCTCCCCAAAAACGCATGAAGATAGCGTTATAATCTACCATCGGCCAATACTTATTCTACGGAGAGAAGCTTGAATGCACAATACTGTGCTCCGTGCTGTCCACAGACAAGCCGCTCACTGTGATTACTCTCCAGCATCATGGGAAGGCATTACTATATTAAGTGTCTGATTAAGTTAGTCGTTCCAAATGTTTTAATGTTGTTTCTCCACGGCTTATTTTGGACTTGCAGTTATGACAAATTACAGCTTTATGTCTCCTTCACTCACACTGAAGAACTTCCACACCAACGACATGTTGTGTGTGTGACGTTACTGTCTGTGCCGCTGTGTGCCGACGTAAAACCATCACGTGGCGGCAGCACATTTGTGTCTGACGGGCAAAAAATATATACTGTATGAGACCGCTGAAAACCGTCCAGCTTTGGTCGGCTGCTGATTGATGGTGCATCTCTAGCTGTTGGTTTAGGAAGCGCTTGATTTATGCAGCAGTTTTCTACGAGCGGAGCATTTTTAAACGTCAATACCGCAGTCGATCATGTTCATTTAATTGTGGGAAGCCAAAATCGTGATCGCGATTAATATTCCATTGATTGTGCTGCCCTAGTGAGAGCAAAGACTTAGCATATATCCAATAAGTTTTGCGAGGTTGTCACTTTCAGCTAAGTCAGGCCATAACATATGTCAGAACGCCGGCACCGGGGCCTTATATAGACATAGGAGCAGAACATATTTCATCCTCCCTCACAAGACATTTATGGAAATACTAAGGAGAAACCTCATACTGCACTTTTAACACATTGTACGCACATCTTGATGATTACTGCATTGTCTGAGGAGAGAGACTTTAAACACATGGCACTGTGGAGCAACATATTAATGAACCAGCTCTCAGTCTCATAAGGCCAACAAAAGAGGGGCTTCTTTATTATAAATGTCAGCGGGGCTGTGGGGATTAGCGAAGAAAAAGGGTGATGTCTTCCAGGACAAGGAGCGGTAAAGGGGGCGATGGATGGGGTCTCATCTGCCACACAGATGGAAGCTGGCAGGAGGATACAGTCCATCAGCCCTCCCACCTATCTGCCTACCCCTGCTCGTTTCCATCGCCTCACTGGTGTGTGTGGGTGGGTGGGAGTGAAATACAGGAAAATTAACCAGAGGAATCGCAGGGAATGAAATGATGTAGCGCAGGCTTTTATCAGAATCAATGAGTCAGAGCATTCAACGGATCATCAATAGGCCACTTATCACCGTGTGCACATTGCATCACAGATTACAGCTGCGAGTAAATTGTTCTCATAGTAGTTTTGTTAGTGGATTCGCTCTTGGATGTGTAGGAGTCTTCTCTCCTGAGCTTCCTCTTTTTTTTGTTTTCATTCCCATGCCCTTGTACCTATATATTCCTTTTTATCACATCTTTTTCCAGGCCTGGCGTTCATCATGTGGAACGGTCTCTACACAGCAGAGAAGTGTGTCCTCCAGTGGACTCTGCTCAGTGAAGCCTGCTACTTTGCTGTCCAGTTTCTTGGTGATTTAAATTCCTCCAATAGATTATTTTTAACAGCTCTGTTTATGTCTTTTTGTCCCTACCTGTTCCAATCACTATCTCACTTAGTGACAGTGTTGAGACAAACCATTAGTCAGAATTGATTTTACCAAAGAATATTGTAAATGTGTCGATACTGCCCTCTTGTGTTCAGAGTGTGGAGTCACAGCCTTGCATTATATTAAAGGAGAGATTCACAGTTTCAAGTCTCACATGCCTATATGTACATTGAAACAGCTTTTGGTCCCTATCACCATTCCTCCTGTCCATACTGGACTCAAAGAGACCCCTTCCTAAAGCAATTACAATACAAGTGATGGTGGACAAATTTCTTTGTGGTACATACCATCCAACCCAGCTCTGCAAGGAAACACCATCCAGGGAATTTTATACTAAAATGACTAACTTTGACTAAATTTGTCTAACACAGACTGATAATTGCCGTGACAAATAACTCTTTCAATGTACATATGGGCTTTCAAATATTGTTTTAAGACAAACTTGAAAAAATAGGAACTTATTCATCTTTAAGATCCACTTTCTATAGGTTATGGGGCTGATCACACCGAGACGCGTCGCTGAAGGCTAAAGGCCACTTCAAAAACGCCTTGGCAATGCGTGTTGGTCAAAACAGCAACTGGGCAATCAAATGTGTTTAACGGGAAAATGTGGTCTCTCTCTCTCTCTCTCTCTCTCTCTCTCTCTCTCTCTCTCTCTCTCTCTCTCTCTCTCTCTCTCTCTCTCTCTCAAAGACAGTAGCCTACATGAAACTATCATGACATGATAGTATAGAGGCAAAGAGACGAAACTGGTGTTTTTTGACAACAGCCGCTGCTGCCACTTTGGGCTAAAAATGCTTATTATATTTACAACATTTTATTGTTTAACACAGGCCATTTTGGTAGTATATGACAATGGAGTAGAAATAATTTTGTTTTACTTTTGTATGACATGTTTTAGGCAGATGTTTTCAGTCCAATATGGCGGAAGCGTAGCTTTGCTGCTGGGCGCTGATGTTGTAATGGAACAAACAATTGACTTTCAGTTATTTGCTACCACATCTACCGGCATCAAAACAGGAAGGAAGTGGTAAGGTAGTAAAAACTCGCCTCTTGCTTGATTTGATTGGCTGCCTGGATCATGTTTGACATTGAGGAGCGGTGCGACAGGTTATTATCTATTATAGTATAGCTATTATGCCGTTAAAAACAACGCAACACGCAGTGCAAGAGATAGGTGTGCCGTACCATAGGAAAACAATGTTTTTACCGCCGACGTGTTTTGCTGGCGATGCGTCTCAATGTGCCTTTTTCTTAATAAAAGTCATATCTCAAGTGCTAAATATTGTTCTGTTGTTTCAGTGACATCCATCACCTTACTGGAGATTGGCATCCTACCCTATGCTGCCGTGCTGCTGCTCCTCTGTCGGGTGCTCTTCCTGGTGGTCACCATGGCTTTCTACTACCAGCTGGGCCGTAGGGGGAAGAAGATCTGAGCTGACTACTGGTTGACACTTCCAGGGAGGGGGACAGCTGAGCACAGATCACAAACAAGGGGTCAGAAGGTTTGGAATAATATTTGATTGGGGCTTGGAGCATTACTGCCCCCTTCCATGGGACCTAGCCTATTGTAACCCCCCCAGTATTCAACAGATGAGCACAGCCTCACATTCCAGACTCTACAACCAGGACGAGAAACCTCATAGTGAGAGTGAATCACTCTTTCACTGGGCTGTGAGGTCAAGCCCCTCTTGACACACATTCTTCCTTTGTGCAGTTCTGTTATAAAGAAGGAGCTAGCAGTTTGTAGTGCGTTGCGTCACCTAGTTATATGATTTAATTTGTACAGTACATGTGACTGCTTTCATGTATAGGCCACATGATTTCCAGATTCAGTATTTTGTGTTATCTAAAGTTGCATCTTGTCACCGCTTCTTAATCACACTCAAGGATCTCTAATATGCATCCTATTTGACGCCGTTGATGTTAACTCATACTGTATGTATGCTAAAGTGAAGCCTGAGTATCTGTGCTCTTGAATGCTTCTCTGACAACTCTTCATTCAATGGGGAAAAGCATTAACTGCTCAAGATTCAGGTGCAGTCAGATGAGCTAAATGCTGGATGAGTGACAATGAACCTTTTCTTATACAGCTGACAGCTGTCTTGGTCCACACACTGAGGAAACTCCTAAAGGTCAGTTTTTACTCTCAATCAGATTTAGACTACCCAAAAACAAATGCTGAATCTAAACATTTTTCAGGGACAAAGTGATTTTTTTTTTTATTCCTAGAGGTATCAGTCATGAAGTTCTACCAAAGTGAATAGGAGTTGTTTTGTACAGAATATTTACACTGCTGAGATTAATAGTAAATAATATGTAATGTTGAGAAATGTACATGTGAACTGACTAGTAGAAGAGAAGCAGTGTTGTAGTATGTGCGCTGGTAGGCAGGGCTTTAGCCTGAGTGATCTTACAGACAGGTATTTTAACATCCTGACCTTTACTGTAAAGCTAGCGTCACAAGCCCAGCACGCAGAGCAAACCAACCTGAGCTGGTTCCTCTTCAGTGATGTAGCACAGTTTTTTACATACACCTTATCTTTAGCCTTAAAACTACTTAAAAAGATCATCAACACTGCATCCTACTTCTTGTACATATGTATATAAAAGTATTTACTATTATGTGGTGTTCTTGTGAACCAAATAGGGAACGTGTTCAGTATTAGTTAAATGACTTTCAAAGATCAATCTTTCTCTGTGTGTCTTATTTTGTGCCTATTTAAGTGGCATTTGTGTTTTTGACGTCATGCATGCAATATAAACCACCGAAAGAAACAGCTCAAACTGTGTAGCAAGCTGCCACAAACCAGAACGCAAAGCTGATAAATAAAGATGGATGCATTAGCTGAATATGGCCAAAAAGCCTAAAATGGAACTTTTAATTTATAAGGCAGTTAAACTAAATGTGCTTTAAAGAGGACCTATTATGACTTTTGTGCTCTTTCCCTTTCCTCTAGTGTGTTATATAGTTTTTTGTTTATGTAAAAGGTCTGCAAAGTTACAAAGCCCATGCCAAAGGGAGTTACTCTCCCCCACAGAAACACTGCTCCTGAACTGCCTGAAACGCATTGCTTGAAGTCCCGCCTTTTCTTCCGTAACGTGGTGATGTTACCAAGTAACACATTTGCATAATACATCAGACCGGAAATACGCCATCTGGTGTTGGCTTGTGTGACCACGCCCCCTTTTGGGGGAAAATAATCCTGTGTCCTTCATAGACGGTAACAGCGTAAATTGACAAAGTTGAAACATGTGCCCAAACTTTTACTTTAAACAAGGTGATAGTAATAACGCTACACCCAAGAGTTGCTGTGTAGTTGGTTGCACCAACAATAAATCCAAAAACTTTGATCTCTGATTTGTTCCCCTGCCGTGTCCTAAAAAAATATGTCATTGAGGGGCCTTATGGCTCCAAGCTAAAGACCAGACTAGCATCGCGTCATCGCCGAGGCTGCGCTCCCTTTTGGGGCAAAACTTGCTGTCACAGGGGAAAAGCTGTTGCGCAGCGGGATAACCAAGGCTTTCATACTGAGATTTGAGGCACATACAATACTGTCACTGTCAGTGTGGTAAATCACCAAATGATGCTGGTGACAGTGACCGGCATGGATAGCTAACGTTAGCTTGAGTGGGAGGCTGCTGCAGTAATACAGTCATACGTTAACGTTATAGCAGCATCAGACTGTCGTCTCCAACTAAATCTCAGCCTATAGATCAAACAGTTCAGGCAAGGTCGCAAAATAATTATTAGACGTGTATAAATCGAACATTTGTTTAACAAGAGATGAATGCATACGAATTTGTCAAAATTACAATCCAAACATACGTCAAATAGCATTGAAGTCTATGGGATCTTCGGTTTTCTATCTCCCAAAAGGGGACGCGGCCTTCTTGCGAAGTACCCGCATGTGCCAGTTTGATGTCTACCTGCCTAGCAGCTAGTTTGACGTACCCTCAAACAGCGCAGCTCAAACAAAGCGTTTCCGGCAAAGTCATTATGAGAAAAATTAAGCGTTTTTTGAATATAAAAGCATGTAAACTTTTTCTACCTCCCACTATTGGCACGCCCTCAGGTACGCGACGTCCCAGCTCAGTGTTTTAGAGCCGTGCCAATAATTCGTCAACTCTGATCTCTGCAACTCAAAAAGGCCCGTCGAAAAGACACTCTAAAAGTAGTAAAAGACTCATTTTGTCAATTTATTTTGAGTCGAACAAGAAACATACTGTCGGTCTCCTCCAAAGGTGGTCCATATTGTTGCAAATGACCACGTTGAGTCCTGCCCCAGAAGGGAGTGGTCCTGAGGTCGGCGTGATTGTGGGTTAGCAGTTGCGAGTCCAGCGCTGCAGGCAGATGTGCTTGTTACTTGGGTGAGCTTTCAGTTCAGATAGGGAGAACATGAAACATGGGTGAGGTCTCCCGTACTCCTGAAAAGTTGTAATTATACTTTTTTTTCCAGTGTTTAATTAGATGCAGCTCTCCCGAGTGACATTGTGTGCCCCAGCCTACTGCTCTGTCCCGACTAGCATGGTAATTATGGAGTTCAGGAAAAATGTCGTTCCATTTCTGTCGATACTACAGGCCTCAAATCATCAGCCCTGTGAAATGTTCAAAGGTCTCTGCAGCACGTTATTTTAGGAGAGATGGGCAGTTTCTGGAGGGGATGGGCAGAAAAGGGGAGGCAAAGAAAAGTCTCTTTCATCCTCCTGGTTCACTGACGTAAATTAGCCCAAATATTAAAGTGCTAAATTGAGTCCTTGACGTTTTAGAGAAATGGTTAAGTTGAGCTATTCATTCCCACTCATGTAGATCCAACATATATTGTACTTTTGTGAATAGCATACCAGCTCAAACCGTTTCAAGTTGTAGCATTGTGTTTTTATGTATATACGTGCTATATTGTACCTCAGAAATGAATTGTTATGGATTTCCACTATTTAGTTTGAAATAAAGGACACTACTGTTTATTTTGAAGACTTCAAAAGCGATATAATCATCTTTGTTCCTTGTCTTTACTGATAGAAATATATATATGCAGAATAATATGCAGATTATTTCCTCCATTAATCAGTTGCTTGGTCTATAAAATGTCAGAAAATAGTGTGAAAAATCAGTTTCTATGATAATGTATTCCTCTCATTTTAAAGTAAAGGTAACCACTTCAAAAATACCAAAATACCAGAAATACCTTTTGGGAATCACAAGGTTCAAAAAAGCTTTCCACTCAATCAAAAAATCCAGTGTAATTCCACTCACGTTCTCCCTGAGTATGATGCCCAGGAGCAAGGGTGAGAATTTAATTTATAGCCGCAGATATACTGTACATACACTCACTAATTTGATAGCCAGCAGCCTCGAACAGATAACTTCCAACTACCTGTAGTAACCTTAGGGTTACTACACAAGACACAACAAACCACAAAACAGAACCAACAACTAACATGTCTCAACAAAGAAAACTAGACAGCCGTTATGTAACCTCACCCTTTGTTTTCTGTTTGGAAGGTTAAACATGTCATGACACGGTTATATTCAGGTTTGCATGAAGGTAAATTAATCTACCTGGTGTAGCCTTAACCTGCCTAAACCTCCTCCCCAGAGCTCTCTCTCCTTTACACTGGGCAAATGGTGAAAGGGGGGGATTGTGTGGCAAAGGAAATGTGTGTGTGGTTACGGGTTGTTTATAGGCAAAAAGCTCCCATGTGTCCCTGTGTGTGCATTCTCCCCATACTTTCCATTTAATATATTGAGCAGCAGTTTATTTCTAGGCATGGTGGTAAACAGTAATTTAGAATGGCTTACAATGGATCATTTAAAAGGCAGTCTAAAACAGTTTGTCGTGTTTTGCCTGCAGCAGCTTATTATCAACATACATGTAAAACCAGTTCATCATCTGGTATAATTTGCATTATGTTTTGGTGGATGGATCTGGACAGGCAATGGATGTAAATATTTTTATGATGTGTTTTCTCATGAGCAAAGAATATTTATTTTGTGGTCTAAAAAGCTTTATTTTCTCACAATTACAAAACGCTTTCTCAACATACCCCAAATTGTCTTTATGTCATCATCAAATTAAAAGAAAAGCACAAAAGCACTGCCATCAAAATATACTTAAAGGGCTAGAAGTAGAATCAGAATCACCTTATTTGCCAAGTACGTACATACATACAAGGTATTTGACTCCGGTTTTATGCGTCTCTCTAAATGTACTACACCGAAATAGAAATAATAGCTATGGTAAGCAATAGACAGGACTGTAATGTACACCAGTAGTGATAAGATAGGGATATATAGAAATATTATATATAAAAAGCACCAATGATCAACAATAAAATAAGAAATAAAATAAAACGTCTATATGTGTCTGTATATAATATTATTGGATTATAACTATAGATGCATTAATGTGTACATCACTTTAATGTCGAAGCTGGTTATGGTGGGGCTAATTCGAACTACTTTGTATACTTTATCTGCAGAGGTAGCTTGTGAATCCCCACACACCACCCTCCCCTACAATAATTATTACAAATAAAATATGAATCCAGCAATAAATAGGTCAAATTAAAAAGGGATTAACAAAACAATTCCCTACAACATAATTCCTCTGAAATATAATGGAGTAAATGGAAATTTCAAGTACTTCAAAATTGTACTTGAGTAAATGTACTTAGTTACTTTCCACCACTGATATGATAATAATAATAATTTTGTAGAAGCTTGTCTGCAAATGTACTCGGCTATAAGAAAATGCACCTGTGTGACCTTTAAAACTGTGTGTGCAGTGTAGTTTGTCTTGGCCAGGCAGGAGAGGGTTAATAACCACGTCTCTACGTAGGGGTGTGAATACTTTCCCACACACACACACACACACACACACACACACACACACACACACACACACACACACACACATACTAGTGTTGTTTCTCACCAGAGACGGTTCAGTACCCCAGCGAGCAGGATAGAAGACGGTCGACCCATCAGAACAACTGTTACCACCTACAGGAGAACAAGTCAACGTAAGTGCTTTACGTTAATCATGTTTAACGCTGCGTATGTAACGTTAAGTTAGTTTAAGTGATAAAAGAGCACGCCGGAGTCATTGTTAGTCAGTTAGCCGCCATCTCCCTTGCCTTTTAGAAAACTTTGGGGAAAAGTGTCTTTAAGTTACTAAACTAAAAGAAAGGTAACTAACATGTTAACGGTAGTTAGTTTAGCAGTGATGTCTGAGTGAAGAGACGTTGGTTTACAGTTGACGTTAACGTCAAAGTTACGCTAACGTTCTAGAACGTTGGTTAAAATTCCACCGAACTGATTTGGTTTTGATAACATTCCATAAAGTTAAAATCCCTGTAATAAATAAACAAAATGGCGGGCTCCATTCTACTTGTAAAAGTGTTACATTTGAGGTCTGTGAAAGAAGGACTAACTTATAAAAGTATGTATGTGTATGTTACTGTAGCAACCTGCCGCTGCCACGGTCACGTCTCAACGTCTCAATCTCAATCTGTTAACGTCGGTGTAGCGGCTCAAATATGTTGTGAGGTTTTAATATTCTGAGTTTTATTGAGTTATTTCTATGCTGTTGGTCTTTAAAGAATCTCATAATAAGTAAACTGCTGACGTTAAAGCAGGTGGTCAAGTGGTCCCAAAGGTGAAGGACCTCCCTCACGGGGACCCTTACCAAAAAGATTAGTCAAATGTGTGCTATTAGTATACTTCTTTTAAACTTAAAATAAGAGAGAATACTTTCAGTTTACTTTTTATGTACTTATCAGAGAGATACATAACAAATGTATACTACTTGGCTCATACTGACAAGTATACAGAAAAGTACAAGTATATTTGGCTTATACAGGTACTTAATATATTGATACTAAGAAAATGACAAGTTACTAGTAGTATAAAAACGATTAAACTAGTAGTTTACTAAATATAGGCTACTTTAAAGTGCACTTTCATAAACTATACAGTGGGCTACAAGTATATACAAGTATACTTGCACTATAAAAACTATTAAACTAGTAGTTTACTGAGAGTATACTTTAAACTAAAAGTGTGCTACCAGTATAAAACTAGTAAACGCAGTACAATACTTATACTTAAAGTATACTTTTATGAGCCAATTTAATACCAAGAAGTATTATAGCAGTACACTCAGGGTTGGAAATTAGCACCAGCCACCAGCCAAATGCTGGTAAAATATACAAGTGAATATATAATAAGTGAATATACAAGTGGCTGCTAGATTTGCTTCACTCACCAGCCAAAAAAACAATGGTAATCTATTGAGTGGCTGGTAAAATTTGGAATCCACCAGCCACTGTGGCTGGGGTCTGTGAACACCTATAAGTATACTACTAGTACATTGGTATTAGTATACTTACTACATAAAGTATACTTGGGAAATATATACTTGAGCTATGCTTAAGTGTACTTCATAGAATAAACTTGAAGTATACTGCTTTTTTTGTAAGGGGAAATAGTAAAAAGTCTTAGCCCACTTAGAGAGTGCACAGTGGGTCAGGATAACTGTCCTCATCACAGGGTCATGTGTCTCAACTTTGATAGACATTTTTGTCCCTATGTGATGGAGCCATCACCTTTGATAAAATGTTTTATCAAAATATTGTGTGCTAAAACAGCGTGAAAATAAGCCCCAAGCTCCTTATGTTGGACGAGGTTTGATGCAGCTCCATTGTTGCATTCGTTAGCAAATGATCCTGGTTATGTACAAGAAATGTACAACTATTCTGTGACATTAGTTTTCAGCATTATTTTACGAAGCTGACAGAGAGGAAACTTATTTTTGATAGGATTTGTATGTGTATAAGAAGGCTTGGAAGGAAAAAGTTTGTGAGCTGTACGGAGGCATTTATTTGGCAAAACTGAAGAGAAGCGGTGAGTAAGATGCCTATATGCGAGGCAACATCCAGTTGCAACAGTGCTCTTGCAGCCCTCTTGCATTAGGTGCAAGCTTCTTTAGCAAAATTGTGGTTTGCAAGCAGAAATTCATATCTGAGCAGGCACACCTAGTAGTGGAGCAAGCAAAATTCATTCTCAACTACAAGTTACAGTCTGCTCTCACTTAACTTAAGTTTAATTTAGTTTTACTGCAGAAAATTACAAGTGGATTCATCATTATTCAGTGACAGAATTTGAAATTAGTTTGCTTTTGGGATTTGGCCACCATCGCCGTTCAGCTAGCCATGTATTTGGCTGCTGTGTGTCATGTTTACAAACTACAGTATACCACTTTAAAGTCTTTTACAGCTCATATACCCACATGATGTTTCTTGAAAAGCCACAGTGGAGCAGAGGTGAGTTGTTTGATGCTGTGTAGGACACCGCAGCCTCAGGCTGAAGCCTCATATTGCTGGTTCCATTGTAGCTGCTTTATTGGGCTTTAGGAGGTTAATAAAGTGGTATTTGCAACACTTTTTAAGCTGGTTGTGACAGAAACACAGTTTTCTTTTAAATCAGCCAAAAGATTTACCCTGTTATTGATAGTTGATGTTTCACCCTATCACCAAACCACATCCTTTTCTTCTTTCTGTTTTATATCATAAAATACATAATGGCCAGATTAAGAAAACAATTTTAAGTTTGCCTCTGGTAACTTGTAATAGGTGTCATTATTTTTGTATATAAGTGATTAAAAAGATGATCAGTGAGTAGATCAAAACCAGTTGTGCTCTGTTTGGTCTTGTCGCCACCGATGCTTCATCATTTCCACTGGATGGTGGGACGGTACCTGGCACTGAACCGCTGTGGGGGATTTCACCCTTTTATGTCATGAGTCCCATCGATACTAAATAGGAAATCCCCTCCATCCCACAGAATTTGTTAAGGCTAACCGATGAAGTAACTCAACTGATGAAACATAGTCTAGACTACATGACCCAGATGAATGAAAACCTTTACAGACATAAACAATATTTTGATAGTGAAAATGATCATTACTAGCAGGCTTAGTCTTCACCCTCGCAAGCTGCAATATTAGACACAAAACTTGCATCAGTAACTGCCTCTAGAAATATATATGTGCTGAAGCTGTTTCCTCTTACTCGAACATTAAAAAAAGATCAGTTTAGTCACCAAAATACCACTGAGATAATGAGCAACATCCTGTCTGTACAGAGGGACAAACAACCTGGTTGCACATGTTGAAGCAGGATTCTGGCATGGTATTAAGGGCTTTAGCAGCAGGCAAGTTCATGCCAGCGTGATGTTGGCCTCACAGATGTGTAAATGGGTCATATATGAATATAATAGGAGGAGAAGGTAGATGGAGGTTGGCACATCGCCTTGCTTTTTGTGTACAACAGGGATGTAGTTGATCCATGCTGGGTCCATTACTGAGACAGTCGATGCCATCTGCCACTAATGCTGCCTTCATAATCATGTCTGTACCCCATGCTTGTGTGCTGGCTTTTTAATAAATTCTAATTTCAATTTAGTGCACCCCAAACACTGTTCGATGGTGATTAAACCACATGGAGGAAAATGGCTTTAAGAGGTCACAGAGTTTGGAAAGTTCAGGTGACCCATTTGCAGCTTTCTTAGAGAGAGTCATTTCTTTTCTGCACGTGGTTTTTGCACCATAAGTGTGAGCTTTAGGAGTTTCACACAATAGTCAACTATCAAAACCATTAGTCGACACTGTGCATCATTGTAGACTAATCGTTCTTCGGTGGTTTTAGCACGGTGCAATAATAAAGCATTGGCAATACATCTACAGTACAGCAGATATGCAGCTGTGGTAGTTGTTGTTGTCATGTGTGAATTTAAAACTGTTGGGGCACTAAAGCAGCAGACATGCAGAAAGACACATGGCTATACATCCCAATGCTTGACTATGATCAACAGTATGGCACTGACCAAAGGTGGACATAACTTTGGTTGTTGTTGAACACTTTGTTTGACTAATCATTTTCTATATTATACCATGTTAAATAAACAGAACTCAAGGTATTTAGAGAAGGAAACAGTCTTGCTAACCCTGTAAGAAAGCAGATGCATTGTTGCTACTGCTGCAAAGAGACGAAACTCAGGTGGGTTTTTGACAACAGCCGCTGCCGCCATTTTGGACTGAAAAAGCTTATATTTCTATATTTATTGTTCAACACAGGCCATTTCGGTAGAATATGACAATAGCATAGAAATATATATTTTATTTTTATACTGTACTTTTTAGGCGGACGCTTTACTGGCATCCGGTAGTCGCTTTCAGTCCAAAATGGTGTAAGCAAAGCTTTGCTGCTGGGCGCTGATGTTGCAACAAACAAGTGACTTTCACTTCTTGGCAATATAAGTTCTTTGACTACACTCAAACAGTTAATCAGATTGCGCTCAGAGCCAATCGAGGACTCTGCTATTTCACTTACCTCTAGGTGGGTCCCGCCTACTTTAGTTAACCCTTTGCTGGTTGTGTTTGAGATTTGAATATTATTTATCTCCTGTGATTAATCGAGTAGTCGACTACTTTTTTGGAGTAGTTGATGACTACTAAAATGCAGCAGTCGTGAATGCCCTACTTGAGCTTAATAGTCTTTTTCTGCTGTCCCATTTCAGACAAAGAAACTACATTGTCTTTCATTATGAATAGCTGTTATACTGCTGTTTCTTGGAATTGCTGTTTGGCTCTGCTTTGGATTTCCATCGTACTTTCCAGTCCTTATTTTTTACCTTGGAACAGATTTGTCATCCACTTTCAGGGAGTCCAGTGTGATTGGGTTTGTATAGGTAGGCTCAGCAAAAATAAACCTATAAAATGGGCCCACAGTTGTTTGCAGGATCTGCTCAATGTGTGAGCTTGCATGGACGTTCTGCAAAAGAGTTGATTTATGCTTTGGTTTGGTTTGGTTTGGCTTTGCTGCTAACCTCAATATGTTCAGTTGGCTGCTTCAGAATGAATTGGGCTGGTCCTGTTAGCCTATTTAATTTGTTGTTTGAAAAATATAATAAGTAGCATTGAGGCATTGTTGGGGATTGTTTTCAGATGGACGGGGCTCAGTCAACAAACAATGGTTGTCATAACTAAGCCTTTTTTAATCTGCACTGCTGCTCACCATCTAGACATAAAGACCAGCAATCTCCTTTAAGGATTATCTACTTTGCAGGGGTATCTGCTTTGGGATTTGTGCTGTGTTTAGTTTTGTAAACATTATTTGTGTTGGTATTTAGGTTACCAAGTACATTTAATAGCCTAGTATCGCTAGATAGTAATAGTAACATTAACCTCAGCCGTCTTTTGACATGCCTACTCTACAGATTGTGTCTTTCAGCCAAACATGTTGGATTGGAAAGATATACAGTATTTATCTGCCCATGTTTGTATTTGGTTACTCTAAATAACTAGTGCACATGGGATGGTTCAGCAGCTCAAATTGTATTACTTGGTGAAATCTAACTTTCAGTGTTTTATTCAACCAGCTGAGCCATGAATCTAATTGGGAAGATTAGATTAGATGAAGAATTTTGTAAGAAAGAAAAACAGAAAACAGAAAATTAAGACAGTAGTTTTAGAAAAAAATTAGGAAGTACAGACATGGAAACATTTTTAGATGGGTTTTAAATACCATTTCATACCATTTCCTGTTGTCGTGATGCATATATTAAAAAGAGATGGCAGTGTGGATACTATTGCTTCCCCTTTAACTTGCATGTATAGATACAAATACCACTAACCAGCTGCAGGGGAAGATAAAAGTCAGAGAGATGTCAGCAAAGTTAAAATGCTCCAAGGAAACTCAAAAGTAATTTAACTGGTAATTAGGGCTGTCAGTCGATTAAAATATTGAATTGCGATTTATCGCATGATTGTCCATAGTTAATCGAGATTAATCGCAAATTAATCACATTTTTAGTAAGTAACTGTATCCTTTTATATTCAGAAACAATACACAATTAACATCAGGTAATTGGTTTTTGCTTCCAAATGTAGTATACTGTATAAAACACACTATTATAGTCCCAAGCATTGGGAGGAACCTACAGTTTTGATGTTAAAGAAACAGGGAGAAGAGAGCAGCTTGTCATCTGATACACGGGGAGTTGTCTCTGGGATATTTTCAGACTCCTCAAATAACCACAATGGCCGGTTATATTTTCGGTGCTCCCAGCGAAGGAAAAGGGCTGGTTGTGGTAAATATTTTCTTTGACTCACAGAGCCCAGGCTGAATCATGTTGCAAGAGGGTTTCATACTGTGCAGTATGTGTGGTGCTGGTCTGGCCTACAGGTGTTTCCTCAAAGGAAAATGTTACTCACAGAAAAGTCACTGAATGCAGTCATACAGTATGTGTAGGCTGTATACATGGGATGGGTGAGAGGTAGACTGATAATAAAACAATGCAGACGTCAGTGTAACATGCTCAAACTCAAAATGTCACACAGCTACAGATCTGAGCTTGTTTTGAGAGTCTGATTCACAACATTATTATGTTGTTGGTTGTGGTTGTATGACATCAGCCAGACCTATTATTAAAATGGCTGGATATGGTTTTATTATAGGCTACTCTTGTTGTACATTTGGCTCGATATAGTTCATGAAATCAATTATAAAACACTGTTTCTCAACCAAGCTTGTTACTGCTAGTAAACACAGTCGTAGATTGTCCTGGTTCCCTTTTGCTTGTGATGACAATAGCATGTCTAACCACATGCTGTCATGGTCTCCTCACAGTCATCATGACTTCACCGCTCACCACTGTGTGGTGGTCTTTCCTCCAATCTGTCTCACCAGGGTGGTTCCTCTTGTTTGTCAAGAATTAAACTATATATTCGTTAACAAATTTGCTTTCAAAAGCAATACTATGCTGTCGTAAAACCCAGTATTTTAAAGACAACAGGCCAGTTGTTTTCTTATAAAACTAGTTGGGCTGTTTAAGACTGGAGAAACGTGGCTGTTGAAAATGAATTAGGCTGGAAGTTGTTGCTTTGAAGATTAAAGCTGTGTTTAATCGGGAAACCCAACTGTGCAGATTTTCCTGTGTCCTTGTTTTGTGGCATGCAAGGCTATCTCAAGGCAAGGCGTCTTTGTTTTGTTGTTGTATCTTTTCTCCATCTTGTGACTGTCTTCCCATTTTTATCCCACACGCCCACACTTGACTGCGATATTACCCTCTGATGTTTAATTTAAACAATAAATTCTGTTTATTTCTGTCTTCCAGAAGCGCAGCCATGGGGAAAGGATGCATCACAGTCACCAAGTACTTTCTATTCCTCTTCAACCTCCTCTTCTTTGTAAGTAATCACATTTCTTCATCACTGCTTCGTGGCATTGCTGCAATAACTGCAAATGCATAGCGTGCGTTGTCAGAATCATGTCCCATGACTTCCGCTTTGTCAGCAGCTTTATTTACCTAAGATAGAAAGATAGGTACAGTATACTGCTTCAGCTGAATCAGGCACTCGTGACGCATTGGGATGCCTTTCAGCAGTAGTTTTTATTTGAATAAGAGTCCTTATTCAAATAGCACCAGAGATTAGTGGAGATGCATAGGGAAATGTCGCTGCAGCTCTGCCTGGAGCGAGAGACTTCACAGAGCGCCTCAGTACAGCCAGGTCTAAACAACAGCAGATGGTTTCTGTTTGATTCCTCCTCTCTCACACCGGCCACAACATGAAGTCCAGGGGTTGATGAAACCCCAGACTCCTAAAACTGACTCTGCGAGGATGTCCAGACCTTTCCAGTGAGACTGCGGCTGTAAACCTGACGCAGACCTTTTGATGTGAACTAGTGTCTAATAGGAAGCGTGTGTGTTTGTGTCAGTGTTTGTCCATGTTAGACTAATGGAGGCTGGGGGAAGCCAGGAAGTGGTGGGCTAATGATGGCTGCCGGGAGCTCAACAGTACCTCTAAATGAACAGCTCTTAACCAGGGCTCTAATGACTGCTGTGGGGTCTGGGAGGAGGAGGGGAGCTGGTGAATCAACAGAGCCTCTCATTTATGGATTTTGCCCCCACTACAGTGCCCCACAACGTCTAAACAAGGGCCCTCTTAATTACACAGAAGTTCTGAGCTTCATTTCCTCATTACAAGGGTATATAAGGTAAAACTGATCATTTTCAGACGCCAGAGACAAAATGTTTCAGTATAGAAGTGATGATTGTTCTCATTTCTGATTGTCTTGAACCCTTTATCCTTACTTAACACTGTTGCTGTTCTGAATAAGATATGGGTGACTGAGTGTGACTGGTAGATTTGTGGCTGGCTGGCTGTTAATTGTGAGGAAAAACCAGCAAAGTGGGTCTCTTGATCCTCTCCACATCCTCTTTCTCTCTGCACATTACTGTGAGAGAAAGAGACGAGCAGAAAGAGAGACAGAGTGAAGAGTTGGGATCTGATTAATTCCAGATGTGACAGACTGAGGACGTATAAATAAGGCCCTCTCTGTTTTAAGACACACCAGCACAGATGCTGTGTTTTACTCACATGAGATTTGGTGCCTGATTCTTTTCTGCTTCTCCTCTGCAGATCTTCGGAGCAGTGATCATGGGTTTTGGCCTGTGGGTCCTTTTTGATAACCAGAGCTTCATTGCTGTTCTACGTAAGTGTTGCGACACTCCCACACACACACACGCAGTCCTGCCACGTCCTTCAGTGATAAAAAAAACTCACATGAGCACTTTTGACCCATGTCAGTTCTGCTGGTCAGAACACAGTAGAATTGGAAATAGAGATTGGAGAGTGTGCCTGTCAAATCCTAAAACTTCTGGCCTACTTCGCAGGGCTTAAGTGGATTTTATCCCATAGGAATCATTCCCAAGTAACCACGAAGGGATTTTCACAACAAACTAAAAATGTGACTCACAGATGAAGCTTTATGACTTCCTCAAGCTTCCCTGTAGACTCACACTGATAGACACATCTGTGGAGATCCAGGGGAGTAGGTTAGTCAGGGGAGGTGACAGGCTCACAATTACTAAGGCATACTAAGTTGTTTTATCTTATGACAGTAAATTGCAGCTTTATTTGCCCCTCAGTTTCCACACAGAGCTGTACTTTGAACTCGCAGCTTCTCTCGGCTCCCCAGATGGCAGAGCTGCATAGATAAAATCTCCCACCTTCACAGATGTTGTCACAGATCTATTTGTAGACGATGCATAGTGGAAAAAAAAAAACTCCGAATGGCATTCTCCTAAGAGGCAAAGTTATCTGCTTTGTCATAGACAACAATATGTCTAACTTAGGTTATCTACTGCGAAGGCACAAGAGGAAGCATAATGAAACCCAGCTCCAGCTGAAAAGAGCAACGACGGATGGAAACTCTTAGTTGCCATAAATCTTGTTATAAATGCTTTCAGTGTGTTCATCCCGGATGGAACATTGCCGAAGGCAGCGTCGAGGTTTTCTCCCACCGTCAATCTATAAAGAAGAATTCTTTCAATTTATTATCTGGCAACTTAATATATGTTAGAAGTCAAGCAAAATGAAACTGGGATACCCCTTTCCTATAGGAGATATGATGCAGATCGCAAAGCTACAGAACGTGGTGATGAGTGTTAACCCATTCAGATCAACCTCAGATGTGGTTATAGCATGTCCACTGTGCCAGTCTGAAAGAGATTTACTGCTTTTATACTGACAACATTTGTCCACGAGTGAATAACTTTTCTCGAGCTGCAACCGATTAGATTGAATTAAGCAGCTTGATTATCCACACGTTGTTTCAGTCACATCTTCAAGCAAAAATGCCCAATGTGAGCATTTAATGCTTTTTCTCTGTTTCATATCATTGTAAACTGAATACTAGGGCTGTCTCCGACCAAAGAGATTCTATGTCGACTAACACTCATGATTTTGTCGGCTAATCGATTAGTTGATTTAATCGACAGATCTGGGAAACTGAGTTTCTCCACAAAGAATCACACAAAAGCACCACTTTAAATCTTGTGTTTACCAGAGATGTGCTCATGAGTTTCTTGTAAATTAGTCATTCTGAAAAAGCATAGAAATCAACTAATCAACAAAAAAAATCTTAGTCGACTAATCAACTAAGAGGGGGCAACCATACTGAATTTTTTTGTCCCGGTTGACAACAAAATAATCTGAAGACATCATCTTGAGCTCTGGGATATTGTGAATGACAATTTTCTACATTTTATAGACGTGACGAATACTGATTAACAGAGCTGTCAAAGTTAACACGATAACACGTTAACATAAATTTGTTTTAATGCCATTCATTTCTTTAACCCAACTTGAGATTTTTAGGTTGTAGTGGTTTTAAAGCTAGAGTGAAGATTTGCATCATATGAAACTAGAAAACTGAAGGAAGGAAAGGAAAAACTACCATGGCCATTGTCAAAGGCTTCCCTTGACCTCTGACCTCAAGATATGTGAAAATGGGTTCTATGGGTACCCACAAGTCTCCCCTTTACAGACATGCCCACTTTATGATAATCACATGCAGTTTGGGTTAAGTCATAGTCAAGTCAGCACACTGACACGCTGACAGCTGTTGTTGTTGCCTGTTGGGCTGCAGTTTGCCATGTTATGATTTGAGAATATTTTTATGCTAACTGCAGTACCTGTGAGGGTCTAATTGGGATTTACTATGGACAATTATGCGATTAAAAGCGATTCAATATTTTAATCGATTGACGGCCGTACTGATTAAACAAGAGAATAGTCTGCAGGTTAATCAATGGTGAAAATAATCATAAGTTGCAGTCCCAACTTTTTTAGCCTCTGTTTGCAGTCAATAAGTATGGGAAGCTGTGTGATGAGAAAGGCCATTCTCTGAGGGCTGAGCAGAACTGGAGAAATCTATATTTAGGCTGGAGGTCTGCGCTGCTTTGACTAATGAGTTGTGAAAACGCTGAAGTTATGACGAAGACCAGCCAGAACTGACCTTGTGTCCTAAACTAGTCAGACTGGGTCTTGTCTTCCTCTGGCTCATATTTCAGCTCTTGAGGTCACTACTCAAGGAGGAATCGCTCCAAGGTTGTTATTGAGCTGAGTTTGCTTATCTCCAGACAGGCGTCCAGATTATAAAGGGCAGTACAGTATCCATCATCCGAGCCATGCCAAGTCCTATTGTTATGATAATCCAGCTGTTCCTCCTGAGATAGCAGAGATCCTGCTCCACTGACACCCTGAGGATATCCCTTCCTATGTGGGGCTTGATGACCTTCTCTCCTCCATGTATTTTTGTTCCCTGTAGCCAGGAGGGGTTGACTTCAGCTCCGAACTGCATCCCTCACTGGAAACCTCTTACCACGCTGTAGAGGGAAAAAAAAACCAAAGCTGCAGGCAACTCTGTTTATTGACTCTGTGTGTTCCCCTCAGAAGTTGTACCATTGCCTGACCATAAACAGGATCTCTGTGTTTTCAGTCTCCATTCTTTATGAGTTGCATTAATAGAGGCCTCAGCAGCTGTCCCAATGACTTCAGCGAGGGGAACTTCGGGAATGTTTTAGTTTCAGGACCCCTATTTCTCAGTTAACAGGCCATCTTGCCCTCACTCTCTATATCAATACAGTGCTGTTAATAGTTTACCTCAGTGACATTGAGTTTACTGTATCTGGCTGGCACTTGCCAAAACACAGCTTGCCTTGTGTTTAAACAAAAGTCAGCCTTGGAAAGGAGCTCTGTGAGCCAGAGAGCGCGCCAAAGCCCAGTTTGGAAATATGCTGCGGATTATTTTAGAAACTTTCCAAAGTCACAAACAGAGAAAAGAGAACTTGGTTGGAAAATTATTTTTCTTCGGGCCGCTTTAACTCTAGAAATTAAGCACAAAGTTGATCTACTCATGTTTAAATCTGTATATAATGTCAACCATGACTTTTCTTCATCTCTATACGAGCTGAATGTGTGGCTCTAGTTATGTTTACAGAAGGACGTGCATAACAAACAGTCTGCCCTCCTCCCTCAGCAGCAGCTTTCTTGAAGGGCACCATAATTCTTGCCTCTTATAAATGGAAAGTTCCATGGAAATCACCCGAGGAACTATTTTAAAGTATCTAGCAGCGACCTACAT
Organism: Helicolenus hilgendorfi; assembly: GCA_916700815.1. Taxonomy (NCBI): domain Eukaryota; kingdom Metazoa; phylum Chordata; class Actinopteri; order Perciformes; family Sebastidae; genus Helicolenus; species Helicolenus hilgendorfi. Next base: position 28,992 of record CAKALG010041713.1, read on the forward strand.
GGAAACATGCCATGGTACACGACAGAACAGCACAGTAACCAGGCGAACACATGCTGACTTAAAAAAAGGGTATGTGAAATAACCACAGAACACAGATGCCAGCTGCACCACAGCAGGAAGGTTGTAAAGTACAGGCTCTGTTGCTCTGCAACTTCGACACACCTGAAGACACAAAGTCCGCCTGAATAGAGTGCTACAGGAATGAGTCCTAAAACCTGGAAATGAGTTAGCATTTTAGCACTTCTGGTTCCCTTTTCTGGAAGTAAATGGGTTGTTTGAATGGGTTTGTATCAGTTAGACGCCTGAAATAAGGTCTGTGATTAACACAAGCTTCAGAGATTTTAATGTTTTGTTCTACGATATAAAATACGTCAGTGAATACCCCACTTGTGAATTTCGAAGCTTTTATATGTCTTAAAAAGGCGGTTGCTAACAAGTGGTTAAATGAGACTACTAAACGTCGTGACGCCGACTCGTTCGTCTTTACAGCCTCGTTCAGTATACTCCTGTTCATGCGACCCCAGTTCGTTTATAGTCTAACGTTAGCTTTTTACGTGTGGCGATTGTATTTACCCTTCAAAAATCATAAAAGCCGTGTTCATTTGTGAAGATTATTGCTGAATAAAACGTGTAACTATCAAAAACGTTTTTTCCACAGAGCATATTTTCTGCAATAATCCAAAACCCAATGGAAAAACCCCATTGGCTTTTTGTCGAGGGAACCCAGGGCTAACTTCCTGGTTGGCCTGCCTACAAAAATCCATCATCTCTGCATCACTGTATGTTTCATTGCTACCGTAGCTACTGATCCCACATGATGCTGGAGGAGAAAACCATGTCAAAGATTAGACGTATTGCCATAACATGCCAAGAATATTAGAAAACGGCTTCAATTAGAATTTTAGAAGTGGTCACAGCGGAGAATCGTTTTGAGGTTGCATTAGTGTTGCATGACGTTTCCTCTAACTCCAGGGTGTATGTTTTTACTGGAACAAGTGTTCATTTAATCACGGGGCTACAGGGAGACTACACACAAACATCTTTCTCCATTATAGCTCCCACTGTTAGATAACCATAAAAAAACGGGCTTATGATCTATATGGAAAATATATTTTAAAGGTCCACTGACTAAATCTCCATTATGTTGATTTAATGTGCCACAGTGAGATAGTTTTGCTCCACGTTGAGACTAATAACTGTATGAACTCTTAGTATCTAACAGAAAAAAATGACGACCATGTATCATGCAATCCTAGTTCAGCTCTGAAACTTGCATCACTGCTTCCTTTGGTCCATCTCTCCTCTAGATATCGATCTGTTACGCCACTAACTAGATACTCGGCAGTCTCTTGCATGCTTTGGTTTGGCAACACTCGTGTTTCATCAGTGTATCTCGATGGTCTCTCTCTGAGGCTTCTGCTTTAACCTTTTCATGCATCTTCCCGTATTCTTCAGGTAATTCCTGTTTTTAAGAAGCCTGTGCACATCTGTTTGTGCAGACACTGGTTGTGTGTGCGTGTGTGTTAGAGAGATTGAAATAACATGCTTCAACAGAGTGCTGGATATAGAACATACAGTATCCTTGTCTGCCTCCCGTTAAGTGCTACCCTGTAGCCACATAAGCACTCCGCATATGTTGACTGATGTACTTTTAGCTTTCAATTACTCTCAAACTACCACAACATGTGTTGCTCTGGTAACCCATTTAGAGTCAGCGATGTACATGTATGTAATGATGTCTTTGTGCCAGGGTGTCTCAGTACACTACACCATCTATATACAAAACACAATGCACATAAAATATATATATATATATATATCTTTTGCATTAGGACTGCAACTAATGATTGTTTTTTATTATTGATAATAGATTATTTTCCTGATTAATTGATTAATCGTTTGGTCAATAAATTGTCAAAAAAGGGAAAAAAGTCTTGATTTTGTCCGACCAACAGTTCAAAACCTAAAGATATTCAGTTTACACTAGCTATAAAACCGAAAAGCCGCAAATCCTCACATTTGAGAAGCTGGAGCTAGAGGATGGTTGAAGTTTTTGCTTGAAAAATGACTCTTGATTACTTATAGAATGTGGTGTCCTATTGGCAGAGTGGTTAAGATGCAAATAACGTTGATGTCCCTGGTTTAATTCCAGCTGTCTCTATACTATCAACTGTCCATTACAGGCAAACATGTCATGAGTACATAATACTTTACAAAATATGTAGAGCTGCAACGATTATTCCATTATTTGTCAACTATTAAATTAATTGCCAACTATTTTTATACGATCAACGATATTTTTCATCATTTTATAGACTAAACAACTAATTACGATTAATCGAGAAAATAATGCACTATGAAAATAACTGTTAGTTGCAGCCCTAAAAATATGCATATACTAACACGTAAAATATATTAAACTATCCTGGGAAAGAGCTGTTATAAGTAACAAATAATTAAATTCATGGGAGAACCTGTAGATTCAGTCGTATTTAAAATAAATAGGTTTTCACTCTTGATTTAAAAATCTCATTCGTGTTTACGTCCGTAGTCGAGCATCGTGGTTTATCCCAAAGAATGGGAGCACGGTTGGAAAATTCAGTGTTGCCCTACAGATTGCTTATTTTTCTTTGGAAGAAAGACACAGCTTGCATCCTGTGATAATGAGTGTACGTGATGGAGTATAAAGACTGAGGATGTCTGCAAAGTAAGGTGGTGCTATTATCATGAAGCAGCTTATAGTCTGACTTGGATGTCTGTGTGGACGAATGTTGGCTCAGTGGATGTACAGTCATTAGGTTTTACACAATAGAGTTGTACTTGGAAGCACACCGTGGGATAATTAATATTCATTGCATCAGCAGCTAATGTGACAAGGGAAGCCAAGAACATTATATTATATTCATTGAGCAGTGTTGGAGGAGCTGCTGTTTGACAGCTTCCTCACCAAATGAATGGGAGTGAGTTATCTGATAGCTCTGGCTGATTCGCTTGGCCCAGGAATCTCTGGGTGTTGGAGCCATTTCACAGAGCTCAGATTCTGGCTTCATGTGCAGACCGAGCTCTGACTCTCTGGAGCTCCTCCAGCCCAGATAACACACGGCCACATAATGGCTCCAGTTTATCTCCTCTCCAACCTTCCAATCTTCCATTTCAGTCCCTGTACCCTCCTCCTCCTCCTCCTCCTGGAGCTCTCCACATACCAAAGAGGGAAATCAATTAATCTCACACACATTGGTCCAACTCTCTCTGTTGGCCAATTAAAATAATCTTTTGTGGGAGAAAAGCAGCAGAATGTTCTGCATTGAATTGAGAAGTGGAAGGTTTGCACTGTGAATCATTTCTGGCTCGCTGTAACCATCTGTAGCAAAATGGCTTTCACATGTGACCGAGGCCTTCCTCTGAGCTGCATTTGTCTAACTGTGGTTAAAATAGAAAAAACAAGAGAGAGATCAGGGCCTTGCTGCTGTTTTTATCTATTTTATCATGAAAAATCATGTGTGAATGCATTTTGTGTCCTAATTGGTTGTGTTTTTGTTTAAAAAAACAAAAAAAAACTTAAAAAGCTGAATTTAACTACCAACTGTTGCCATAAAGCTATTGTAGCAGGTGTTTAGCATGTAGTGCCCACAAAGGTTTCAGTGGTCTAACTCTTCCTGTGTGTTTCTGTCTGTTTACATCTGTTTTTTTCCAGAGGAATCATCAGACACAGTCAAAGTGGCGGCCTACATCCTCATCGGAGTGGGTTCCTTGTCAATGGCCATGGGCTTCTTCGGCTGCTTAGGAGCCATCTACGAAATCCGTTGTCTGCTGGGTCTGGTGAGAAATTACATTCACTTTAATCTCCAATGCTAACATGCAACAGCGGTCTCATTTTCTAAGAGGCAGAGATAGGGTTAACACCCCCACCACAGCGAGATAAGGCAGTTTAAAACTAAATGTGCATGTGAAATTTATGTAGGATCTAACATCTGACCACCATTATTACCACACAGGAAACTAAATGTTCTGTTGTATGACAGAGAAAATAAATAGGTTTTCATCCTCAATTGAAAAACTCTTAGTCAAGGGGTGATCTACGCTGACCATGACTTCCAACATCCTCCATTAGAGTCTCTCTCTCTCTCTCTCTCTCTCTCTCTCTCTCTCTCTCTCTCTCTCTCTCTCTCTCTCATTTCCTGTCATCTCCTGTCATCTCTCTAATGTTCAGTCTCTAAATAAAAGCATACAATTCCTAAAAATAATAGTATAAAAAAATCTCAGTAGCTTGTTTACAAGGCCGGCCATCTATATATTATTGTATATATTGTATTGTAGTTACTGTACACTTACGTTTTGCACAAAAGATTCACCTAAATGCTAGAGGTGGGCAGGTCGATCTGAAAATATCGATACTACCAATAACTATGCCTCGTTTTGCTGAAGAAAGAGGAGCATGTTTGGCGCTATTTCACTTTTTCTTTTGTGTAGTTATTTGCAGTAAAAAATGTTTTAAAGCATTCATTATTCTCAACAAGTAAATGTTTGCATCGTTTATTAAAAGAAAAACTTTTTTCATTAAATTTACCAATAATTAAAAAAACAAACATATTTTTGGTATTTGCCTTTTAAAGTGTCCTGATTTTTAACATGTGTAAAGGTACGAACAGTGGACAGCAACATGAAAGTATGTAAACCGCTTTTGATTATAAAAAGTATTGTATAGTTATCGCCGATTTTGGCCTGTATTACTTGGTATCGGATCAAAACCAAATTTTGCGGTATCGCCCACCCCTACTATATGCACCTGCTTGAGATCTCAAGCTTGCCTAAGAACACATGATAGATTCCTGCTGACAGTAAAGCCCTTTTCACATTTGTGCTTATGTGTGGGCCGGGGCCTCGCAGCATGTGTGGATTTAGCGCGGGGGAGGGGGGTGACAGGGATAAAGCCAGGGAGACGTAGGGGGTACATAAGAGTGGGGATGGGTGCACGACCTCTACAGCGTTAAACCTGCTAGGGGTTAACTGAAGAACTGCTGTGACCTACTTCTCCCAGTGACAGTGACCAGCTGGCAGGGGACCCCCCCATCACACGCACACACACCACCTTTACACACAGGGAGGACACACTGTACATGAGGCAGTGGATCTTTAATGGCTTACATCATTCTCGCAGAAGGCTTTAGAGATTACAGACTCTAAACACAGATTAACAACAATTTAAAATGAAAGGTAAAAATGTCTGCCCAAGAGTTTTTCTTTTCTGCTTGTTTATTTTATATAAAGTGTTTCTTTTTTTGGCCACATGGGAGGGAAACAAGTTCTGATGTATCGTCTTTTAACCTGATATGATGAACTTGTTAGCAAACCGTTGCTTAGTTACACATTCAGCAGTTATGCAGCAACATTATCACTCATTTGGAGTTGTGTTTCTGTCCACCTGATGAATTGAAGTCCAAACTTTACTCTGTTTTTGGTCTCTACCAGCTCCTGAGGAAAGTATTACTCTTTAGCTGCTAAAAGCTCCACTGTGCTCACTAACTGTGTCTGTGTGCTGTTTGGTGCTGTTGAGCAGGTAGTGTAAAATGAGTTTTTAGAGATTTCTCGCAAGATTTCTTATCACAGTACTCAGCATATCGCAAAATGTTTAAAATTTAGATCATATCCTGACTTAATTATTGTGATGATATCGTATCGTGGGGCCCCGGGTGATTCCCACCCCTATTTGATACGGTCGATCATAGCCTCTTAAAATGCTTTTTCCTTTATGTAATTTTGACATAATTTGTAATAGGAGATTTCCAGCAGTATTGTCAGTGTTTTAAAAGTTTAGATTATAAATGTTGTCATACTGACATTTCCCTTTATCCCCCGCAGTACTTCACCTGCCTCCTGCTCATCCTCATCGCCCAGGTCACTGCTGGAGTTCTCATCTACTTCCAAAGAGATCGGGTAAGACTCTAGCTCTACTTTATCACTCTACTTTTCTCCCTTCCCCTTTTTCTCAATTTCACTTCTTTATAATTTGTCCTCCTGTCTTTACAGTATTTATTGTTAGTCTTCTTATTTTCTTCCCCATTTCGCTCTCTGTCCTCATTTTGACCTTCGTTTGCTCTTTAACTCCTACTTCTCACGCTCTCTCCCTCCCACCACCCTTCCTCCCAGTGGTTCAACTGGGGCCCACTGTGCTTTCCGTCTTCACAGCTGTGACGGGCTGCGTTTAGGTCTTAGCTAAACCTGTTAGGGAGCCCCCTGCATCCTGTGATGGAACACAGATTTGTACCTCAACGAATGGAAAGTGCCGTTTGTGACTCATGTGACGCTGGATGCTGGTAGAAAGTGAGATGAAGCAGGTGGACTGAAGGAGATGTGTGACAACTGTAGAGGAAGTAGCAAGCACGCTCTCGCACTCAGTGTTTCCATTTTTGTCTTCATGGTTTCTTTCTTCCTCTGGGTGTTTTTTTTTTTTTGTTAGAGGCGGAAAGCAAACAAACTTGTGCTGTGTATTGTTGTTGAAGCTGCCGTCATGTGCTGACATATTAAATTGGTATGTCTAACACTGCCTCATCTAAAACAGTAATTATCACCCAAGGCAGGGACAGAAACCGTTCTACTGAAGTCTTTGATGAAACAGTGCCCCCTACAGGCCAGATCACCAACTCAACAGGGTTGATTTATGTTTTGAAACAAACCAAACTGTAAAACTCTTTTACCGCCTTTGATAGACTGATAGATAGATAAATAAGCCCGAGGGGGAAATTTTAGTCGTTGATGCTCAGGGAAATTAGAAAACAAGTCAGACGGGTCACACAGATATCATCACTGTTCAGTGAAAACCATATACACCTCAACAATGGAGGATTTTAAATATGTAATGTAAACTAGGGCTGGGCGATGTGGCTAAAATCTTCTATCACGATATAGATAATCTCATATTGCAATAATGATGTGATATGTTTTCTGGTACTTCAATATATAAATAGTCTTTATAACATAACCACATGATAACGCCTATTGTTGTATACTCCTGTGTGAATTAAATACTTGGCAAATGAATCAGTTTTAAGTGAAACTATAGAGGAAAAATAAATAAATATAGGCCTATTGTATTGCGATAGAGACGATATAGAAAAATATATATGATAGACATTTTTATATTGTTTTGACATGTATCGTCATATTGCCTAGGCCTAATGTAAACTGAAGGCTGAACTGTTCATTGTGTTCCACTTCTTAAGATAAATAAATAATTTAAAACTGGATTATCTTAAAAATAAAACATGAGAGGTTGACGTTTTGGAGATTTCACAAGAGAGTGACAATATAAAATATGTGTACTCAGTACAATACACATTTCAAGAGGACTGTTTTGCTCAAGATACTGCTTAGCCAATAAGTTAAAAGACAAATCACAAGTGATGCACCTACAAAAAGACCGAATATATAATAGACAGAACATATGAAGCCAAATCTTAGAATAAAAACACATTACAGCCGGATGTGAAGAACACATCCAATATTACAGGTCTTTTGTGAGTTTTAAATCTGCAGACCGTTTGGGCGTCTTTAACAGGTCACTCAACACACTTTTTAAGTTACCAGATACACCATAAAAGTGGGTGGCCATCAAACAGAAGTAGGGTTTGAACTCTTCTCCTGTGTTTTTCCTCTAAAACGTATTCTGTTGAATCGGGTCAAATCAATAATAGCGCCATCCTAAATAATAGAGCGTGTGTGTTTGCACCGTGTGTGTGAAGGGAGTGCTTTGTTTGAACACGCCAACCTCTCGGACTGGTTTCATGTTTTGAACTTGTCCGTTCCCTCCCGGGACATAAAAGGCCTGTCCTTTGATAACCGCCACACCTGTATGATTCAGGATAGGCGGACGCTGCTGTCGCCCTTTCAGCTGTTAGCCCCTCCAGCACGCATGTGTGTGCGCACTTGTGTGTTTGTGTGTGTATCTGTGAGAGCACGTGTGTGTCCGCAGTCTTTAGACGCGCTCTCTGTGTTTAAGGCTTACCACAGGGCAGGGTGGTGCCATTTCCCAGAATAGGGAGAGGCTCTCGCTCATCTCCTGTAGAGCTCTGAAGATACGCCGCCGCCACCGCTCTGTGGTCTCACACACATAAACACTGAGTTGTGCTCCTACTATTTGTGCAATGTTTCAGCCCAGCGCGGTACTTCACAGGGCAATACCACCCGAGGTGTTGCCCTAAGAAACATTAAGTTCAGATGTCGCCAGTTAATTTTAGAAAACGATTTAGCGCGGGTGTATTTGTTTTCTTTTCTCCAACACTGTCTTTACCCTGCACCAAAGATTGATTTCTATGTGGTCGCTCTTTTTATCCCTTACATACAAACATGCACACACATAATTCATAGTTCATGTACACCTCTCTATAGTATTTGTATCAATAAAACCTTGTTGATCATGTATTCTCATCTCCTCTTCAGTTGAAATTTGAGATGTCCAACATCATAAGGGGCATGATAATCAACTACACCGGAGAGAACAGGACCACAGAGCACACCTGGGACTACATCCAGAAGACGGTGAGTTAACTCTTCAACCTGGTCTGAACAAGACGCACCCAAAAGTCTGAATGCACCAAACAAGTCTGTTGTAATAAAGTGTCAGTTTACGTTGCCGGTACCATTAATACTCCTTTAGTGTGGATTCTTATTGTCATAAGGACATATGCTACATAGATCCATGAACAGCAGCAGGTTAGATTAACAGCTGTCAACTTAAGGAACTCTTACAGTAAAATGAGCGTATCTATTTTTAGAATTGGTGTCTTCTGTGTGAATTGAACTCTGAACCCTTCAGTCTCATGTTCTTTAATTGTGTCAGCAGAATGGGAAGAACCGGAAATCTATGTGTGCATGGTTAACCGCATCGCTACCCTTGTAGTACAGCTGACATTACAGCTACAGCTGACATTGGGTGAAGGCAGGGTACACCCTGAACAGGTCGCCAGACTATCACAGTGCTGACATATGACATCCACATCTACGGGCAATTTAGGGTCAACAATTGCCTAACCTGCGTGTTTTTGGACTGTGGGAGGAAGCCGGAGAACCCAGAGAAAACCCACGCTAACGCGGGGAGAACATGAAAACTCCACACGGAAAGTCCCCACGCCAGACGACAGCGTTAACCACTGCATCACTAAGGCTACAAGGTGATGCAGCGTTAACCACTGCATCACCTTGTAGCCTTAGCCTTGTAGTCGAATCATTTCATTTTTTTGGTTTCCTTTGTTAATGAACTGTTCCAAATGCGTCGCAAAAGTAACTTATTTAGGCTATTTAAATGATGCGATGTAGCCTCGTCGTCACATCATTTAAATGGCCTAAATTAGCTACTTTCACAACGTATTTGGAACAGTTCATTAACAAATGAAACCAAATACAAATGAACTGCGTATAAACTGTGTATAGCACACGGGTTGTTACGGGTGCTCAAAATATTAGAAAATTACATTTAAATAACTTGTCACTCACTTTGGATAACCCACAGATCTCACTGTGAACAGTTTTAATTTGAACTATTTTCTACCGTGATCTGATCTGTGAGTTTCAAAATTTGATTATTCACATCGTATTGTTTCGGGCCGGCAGCAGAAGTTTCAGAGAAGGATATCTCAGAATCTCAGCACATAAAACTGAAACTATTTGAACAATCAGACACTTTAATGGAAAGTGAGAAGCTACTGTATGTTTAATTTGTTGAACTTTGGATGAAATGGGTCATTAAACTAATCGGCACATTGCAAATAAAAACAGGTCTGAATCAAGCTGAAGTCAGATTGTTCCATCGTATCTCCTTCCTCCTTCTCTCCCTCTCTTTCCTGCCAAGCCTCTTTTCCTCTGATCTTTCTGAAAACAGCAGCCAAGAACAGATTGGTCTCAAACATCACAATGGAAATGCTCATTCACCGAGCCAATGCATTTGCTAGTTTGCCTTCATCTTATTTATTTTAACATGAATTTCCATCTCTCCTCTCTTTTATGTGTCCCTTTTTTTACATCTGCTTTATCTCCTAATCTTTTCACTCACATCCTCCCTCTCTTTCATGTCACCAGATGAAGTGCTGTGGATGGACTGGTCCAGGCAACTGGTCAGAGAACCATTTGATCAAGAACAGCTCCCAGAACCTCTACTCATGTTCCTGTCGCAATGAGTCCCTGCCCGGCACGGACCTCAAGGCCGTAGGCCTGTGTGAGCACCTGTCCACAGAAGCACCCATCTATGAAACGGTACAGAACACTAAAATCTGCAATGCTGTTTCTGCACTAAGGTTGAAAATTAGGGCTGTCAATCGGTTAAAATATTTAATTGTGATTAATCGCACGATTGTTCATAGTTAATCGCAAATTAATCACACATTTTTTTTTATCTGTTCAAAATGTACCTTAAAGGGAGATTTGTCAAGTTTTTAATAATCTTATCAATCAAAATTGAAATTGTGAATTTACTGATGAAGCCAACAGCTGTTTATCCAATTTTCCCATCTTTGTTCGGCATCATGTCTCAAGGCTGGCACAGCAAACATTACTCTAACAGTGTATGTTAATGCATTTTTGTTATAGAGTAGCATAACTCTGGCTGGTTGTAAAATCTTTATAACTGTGCCTCCTCGGTTCATCATTCTTGTGGTCACTCACTCACTCAGGCAGCGTGTGAAACTGCTGTTTAGAGCAGCTGCAACAGCGGCCTGCAGTCTGTCTCTCTGTGCTGAGCAAACTATTTAAATTGAGACGGGATTTTCCCATTAATGCAGGTTTTTTACTCAGCCGTGATTCAGTCACTACACAGACGTGTTGGATATCACTTAGTTCAGCTGTTTTTGGCTTTCATTCACAATATCTTTAAGTGATCCCACAAACATAACATTCATTTAAATGTATTTTAATCTTTTGTTGGCTCATTTAATTGGCATGATGTAGTCTTTATGATAGTGTTTGCAAGCTGGGTTTGCTACCCAGCACCACTGAGGTTTACATAAACGGTAGCATTTGTTACAGAAGTCTAAACCGTGGTCAGTGTTATTTCAGCTCGGTGAACAATGCTACAGAACGCCTGCATTGTTCTGACAGACCTTACACCTTTACTCATTACGTAAGTCAGTTTGACTGGTGTTGTGTAACTCCGGCTGCTGTGCTCGTATTTAATCAGCAAAGTGAATGCCAACAGCTGAGTTGTTTGTGCTGTGTGATTTGAACAAACAGCAGCAAAGCTCTACTGTTCTGTTGTTTGGTCTGCGTGTTTCAGAAACTTCACTCTCTCTCTATACGGTTTTCCTCCGCTCGGCTAAGCCGTGTTATTCTTCCCCTCGCTGACACAGTCCAAAGACAACAGTTGTGCTTTGAAAAGGCTCTGTTCATGTCCGGCTGGGATCACGTAGCCATTCATGTCTCCTCCGCACATTGGCCTTCAACCCCCCTCTTTCCATGTCTTTCTTAACCTCTCCCTCTCTTGTTCTCTCATCCAGGGCTGTGTGACCAGCGTGGAGAAATGGCTCCTGGACAACTGTGGAGTTATTCTGGGAATCTGTGTCGGTATAGCAGTCATAGAGGTATCTATCTCTCCTCCAGACGAACCTTAAAGACGATTGTTTTATTCTTATTCTGTACTGTATGTTGAAAGAGTTCGGCCACCGTTACTATTCCTCCTGTCCACACTGGCCACGATCCCCACCCCAACGCAACACCATCGTAAAAGATAGGGGACTAAATCCACACAAGAAATGCATTCTTACTTCAGCCAAAGCTAATATGAGTTAAAGGAATAGTTCACCATTTTTGGTAATACGCTTGTTTGCTTCCTTGCCCGGAGGTAGTTGAGAAGATTCTGTCTGTGGGTAATATGTGTGCATGTCCTTCGCATATCTCGAGAACCGCTCATCCAGTCGATGCGTTTTTAGGGGCCTTTTTTAAGTTATTTCGGGTACAATGAGTTAGAATAGTAACATGATTCAATATGTTTCATATCTAAACATTATAATGAATCTATAGCGGCTTGGGTGCCCTTTTAGTAGGGGGGTCCAGACAGTTGCCTACCTTGCATAATGGTAGTCTGCCCCTGGTGTTTCTTTACTTGAACCAGAGTGTATTTTACTGGTGTTTCTGACCTTTGGTGTGTGACGCAACTATGTCATGGCGTGATTTGCTCAGGACCCAAAGAAAGAAGCGCAGCGTCGAGTGTGAAGGTGTTTGTATGAGCTTTTTAAGCAGCAACACCATAGGCCGAGCATTCGGCCCGTTTTGAACAGGCATGTTTTCAACGGGCACTGCACTAGTATATATAAATATAAAATATGATATATAAATATAAAGCTGCAGCCACTTAAGGGAAACAGCTCGCTTGATTCTGTACACAAACATCCCCATAAAACCATGTGTTGTTTTTACACTTCAGTTTTTGGATGTTTTAAATAAAAGAGATAATAATGTGTTAATTAGTGAGCTATAGAGGTGCTGGTAGACAGTCCTCCAGTCTTTATGCTAAGCTACGCCAACCGTCTCCTGGCTCCAGCTCCATATTTAACATTAAGACATGAGATTGGTAGCTCATATCTGTCAGTTTTAAAAGCTCTTGGGTTTGGACTTTGAACTCTCAGCAAGAAAGCGAATCCCTCAACAAAATCAAAAAGTGGGACTTTCCATAGATGGTCATTTAGAACAAAAGGTGGAAAAGTAATAAAATGAAAATGCAACAACAGGCTTACAACGTTTCCTAATATGCAGCGACCAGATCTGTCCAGATCTACTTCAAGCGATGTCACTCTCTATTACATAGTGATATTGATTAACTGTCAGCGTTGATTTTGACCAATGAAAATATGTTGGAGGTGTGCAAAATTTTGCATAAATAGAGCCAGGGCGAGCGTTTATTCAAACAAGAGACACACCGCTTTGCATGTTCGCTGACGCACGGAGCAGTTTAGGACATCGTCATTAGGAAAAACTGACACAATCTGATATTCACTCGTTCGTTTCGCGTCCATTTAGGAAGAGGTGTAAGGCGAATAATGTATGATGTACATAAAGCATGCGACTTAAACATCCACTGAAGCTTCCACTCTACTGAAGAGACAAACGTTTTGAGGCAGACGAAAACATCAGATCTGTGGGGAGCGATGAGGAGACTAACCTTCCTCAAATGAGTTCATGAAACAAACAGAAAGGCCATATTTACATCACTTGTTTTCCATCGTCATTTTCACTGTACAAATGTAGTAGTTTTAAGCCCAACCATGTTGTTCTTTCCTAAACCTAACTAAGTGGTCTTGTTGCCTAATCCTAAAGTGACAAAACGGCGGTCTGTGACGAGTTGGGATGTTGAACATTTGCATAACAGACACAGACACATTAAAGCATATATTCTTTTGTCGATTTTCTGGAAATTTGGTTCAAATTTGCCCTAGATTCAGATGGAAAACTGTTTACTGTTGTATATGTGTTTTCAGTCTTTGACTTCAACATCTGTATGTTTGAGTGAGTGTTCCTCTGGTCAGTCTAAACTGTGATAACTAAGTTGACACCTCCGTTTCCTCCAGCTCCTCGGGATGATCCTCTCCATGTGTCTGTGCAAGAGTGTCGTCCAGGAGGATTATACCAAAGTACCGAAGTACTGAGCTGAAGACAGAGCCAGCTTCACACCACACACAGATGGATGGACTCTCTCTTTCTCTCTCTCTCTCTCTCTCTCTCTCT
>CAKALG010041714.1:0-14523 GCA_916700815.1 Helicolenus hilgendorfi
TATTTGTTGCTATTTATTGTTGCCCGGCTGGTTGTCAGCAAACTAAAGGCTGTAGGCTCTAGTTGTTGTTTGGCTGTGTAGCTTGTTTTGGGGGGGGGACATGATTAGTCATATTCTCATTTAAGTTTTATTTTTTATGTTTAACTCATTTGTTATTAACATTCATGACATTTTATGCCTTATACAAGTTTATTCTCTGATTTTTTTTTTAAATATAGGAGACTGAAGCAGGAGGCCAGGCCTGCAGATTAAATGTTTTCTTTCACTTTGATTTCAGCGTATTAATCAGTCATCATGAAGAAGAAACTAACTTGTCTTCATGGCAGCAAGTCCAATCAAACCTGCTGCCATAAAAACAAAAATCAATGGTTTATTTATGGCTGAAGGTTTTATGTAACAATCACTCAGCCGAACTGTAATGACATATTAAACTGAGGGAGAATATACAGTGCAGTCTAAATACTCCTAATTAAATACAGTGGAAGAGTGTCCATTGGTTGTGGTGTCATATTTCAAGTGTTATCTATTATTTCCTCCACTGTGTGCTGGAATGATGCTCGTAACAGGCAGAACGTGGTTAAAACACACTACAACATGTCGTGCCTTGAGGGGAATCTCTTGTCTTAAACACCTATTTTCATTAATAGTCACTGGTCCAATCAGTAAATCACTGGTTCAGTTCAGCACAATCCTCCTGATCAGAGATTTATCCAGATTTGATGGGTCAGAACTTCATTGTGCATGAGTCTATTCACTGTTTGTTTTGTTATTCTGCCCCGTAGCTGTAGTGTGGCGAATCCGATCAGCGTTGTAGGATGCCTCTTGGAGAGGATGGAAATGGATGGAAAAAGAAGACATCAGACATCAAAGAACATTATGACTTCAAAGAAGTGCTGGGAACGTAAGTTATACTGGTAGTTTAGTGCTGTTGTCTGGTGGCCCCTCTGGAGACCCTCAAGGGCCCCAAACCTGCAGGTAACAGAGCACATTTCACAGAGAGTTGGAGAAAGCGAGGGGTCAAAGGTCGACCGCCACTCATTCTTTCCCCCATCTGTCCATGCTGTCAGGGACTCTCTAGAAACCTGACTGACATTTTGGACGTGCTTGTCACTTCTGCCTGTTCTGACTCAGACTGGCCTTGTTCTTGGCCGCTGTTGGATGCTGACTCAGCTATTTCCCACTCGCCTAGAGGTATTCCAACATGCAGTTTTTCCCCCCTGGCCAATTTGACTCTCTTCTGAGCTGTGCAAAAATATTCGGATTAAAATTAAGTTTTTTGGATTGACTGGTCAAAGGCAATACAAAACAGCAGACGAATTACACATTAAGCAATTTAACTGAATCTAGTTTTGGAAGCAGTTTGTATATTTCTAAGTTGGTCTCTATTACAGTTATGAATGTGAGTTGATCATGAGTTTAAATGCTACGGCGTATGTGTTTGACATGCATGTGTTTATTTGCACCTGCAAATATGTGTGTGCAGGCATGTGTGGCTGCATATGAGTGTGTTTGTTGCTCAACATCATTGTCACTTTAGTTATTCTTCCTGCCTTGGACATTTCGTCAATATTTGTGAACATGAGTGTTTAAATTTGAACAGTTTTATGTAACCAAAACAATATGATTTAGAGAGATAATGGCAGATTTATACTTCAGCCATTCAGTAAAAATGACCTAGTTTGGCCCTAAAATGATAATCACGATTATTTTTTATCAATATTGAGATCATGATTATTTATCACGATTATTCGTTAATTTTTAGGGACAAAATATTTTTATTGCACTTTCACATTTAAATAAACACAACACTGCGTTTACTTCCATGTTGTGTTACATTCCTGTACAGATCTTTACATCAAAATAAGACTGGTCCTTATTCCTTATTCCTTATTCCTTATTCCTTATTCCTTATTCCTTATTCCTTATTCACGGTGCGTCTCCTACAAGCAAAATAAAATTGTCCCCATAAAAGTTTTACCCAAAGTAAAATCTACAGAGCGCTTCACTTCCAATTTGTGCAACATTCCTGCTAATTAACTAATTGTTGCATCAAAATAAGACTTAAAATAAGATTCATTCTTCTCCAGCTGAATTCAGTGCATTTTCATTTTGCCCGTTAAATAAACAGTATATTACTCTTCTGCTCCGGACTGAGGATGCAACGTTCAGGAAGGTTTTTCTCAGGCTGCAGGGTGCGTGCTGGTTGTTAGTTTAGGAAGTGTTTGATTTGATATACAGCAGAGTTTTCTATGAGCAGAACACACCTTTTAAATGTCATTATCTCAGTCGATCATGTTCGTTTGATTGTGGGAAGCCAAAATTGTGATCGTGATTAACATTCAGTTAATTGTGCAGCCCTACAAATAACGACACAAAACCCAATGAAACCAGCAGTATATTGATATTTAACCGTCTATATCTGAATCAGAGTGAGCTGCCAATGTGATGAATGACTGGAGGGATGGTACAGACCGTTGTGTGAACCAAGGGATCCAGAGCACATGTACAGTATGCTCGGGGCAAAAGGGGAAGATGACATGAACCCGTTTCTGCTGCCTTGAGACTTGTCTGAAAAACTTTATAAAAGTTCAACTATCTGATGTGATTGGGTGGCCACCTATATTTCCTGTTGCTATATAGTCTGGAATCCAAAATAAATCACGTTTACATCTCAATTTAAATTCAACACACCTTCATCTTATAATAAACTGCAAGATTAATCTCCAACCAGCGGGGAATAGGTTACCCTGTAATGGTGAGGGCTGGACTCACACAGACCTGTGACTGCACTCTCCAGGGGGACAGGACCGAGCCCAGATGGTCTCCAACCCCCCCAAACTAACTACAAGTGACCTAGCACACGTCCACCTGTGAGGACACCGGCGTGCCATATGGAGGGTGGTTGTTTTCTATCTTCTTGGACTCACACCTGCTTCCCCGGAGAGGCTGCACAGAATCAGGTTTTAATGACTGCGCGACACTGGTTCACGTCCAAAAAAAAGTGGAATAGCAGCGGGTAGATGACGACGAGGCTGTCTGGTTATGTCGAGAGCTGTAGGAGGACATCAAATGAGACTCCATCGGTCTCTGTCTCTCAGCTGTGCACGCTGTATGCAATGCTCTTTGACTAGCAGACTGTTTATTCTGAACTCACGACTGCTGCTAAACGCTGATAACTTCTGAGTTATGATTCCACTAAGACTTAAAACAGTGATTGTAGTTTGAAGCATGATATTAAGGGTTATATAACGAGGATTGAAAGAGTGAAATGCCAGGATAGCACGTTCCCATATTTCATACAAACAGCTGTAGTAATATTCTTCCCCTCCTGTCACAGCAGCCGGACCTGGCAGAGGGCAGAATTAATGTGTTGACGGAAAGCTCCTTATGCTCGCAGAGAAGATTACAGAGGAGCTTTATCCAGGAACTCAGTGCGTGAAGTTAATTGATTTATGTTGAAATATTATATTCCGATCCAGCTAATCCTCACAGTTCTACCTCTGTTAGGAGTCCACTTCAGGACGAGCTGTCCTCAAGGTATGGTTAGCAGATTGAAACAATCCCCCCCGCTCTGCAGTTATCATGTCTGTCACCCTTTGGTCGCACGTGATTCGGCTTTTTCTGTTATTCTAAAGTAACTTTTATTCTGTAATTTACCCAGGATGAAATCTCTGATATAACTCCATGTACCTGTGAGGCCTCTTGACCTTTTTGGAGTTGTGAAGCTATCTAATTTCAGAGTATTCACAGTCAATATGGAGCGATACCTCTGTTGCTTTTTTTTGTCAAATGAAGGTGTAACACTCTTTATGAGATTCTAGCTAACTCAGGTTTTCTTAACTGCAGTGGTGGAAGAAGTACTCAGATCTTGTACTTAAGTAAAAGCAGCAATACCACAGAGGAGAAATACTCTGTTACAAGGAAAAGGCCTGCATTCAAAATGTTACTTAAATAAAAGTATTACAATCAAAATGTACTTAAAGTACCAAAAATAAAAGTATGCATTATGCCAAATGGCCCATTTCAGAATTATTTATAATTATTGATGAATTAATGTGTTGATCAGTTTAATGTTGCAGCTGCTAAAGGTGGATCTTATGTTTTACTTTATATACTGCTGGGTAGCTTGTGAATTTCACAGAGGGATCAATAACGTTTTATCCTAATCTGTAATTATTATATATTATATTATATTATATTGTGTATTGTGAATCTGCAAAGTAACTTAAGTTATCATATAAATGTGGAGTCAAAAGCACAATATGTCCTGAGATGAAGTGGAGTAGAAGAATAAAGTACAGTACTTGAGTAAAAGTACTTAGTTACTTCTTAGCACTGTTTAATTGTGATCTGGAAGCCGTCTTCACCCGGTGACATTGTTAAAGACTAGATGGAGGAGAGAGTAACGCTGTTTATCACTGTAGTTGTTACTGTGTGGATTATTGTTGTCATCATTGTATTTCATGGATGTTGACATCATGGATGAGTTCTTCTTTTACACTCTGATTAAATGTCCCATGAATCAACTTAGAGATCGTAACATTTGATGTGTTTACAGTACGTATGAAACAAATAGGACGTTGTTGAGCGGAGACTTAAAGGAGCAGTGATACTCACGTATGAACATTAGTTCAGTTTACGAGTCCCGTGGACAGAGATCTCACCGCAAGCTGGCAGCTCGTCTGACAGAAACGAAGAGCACGGGGCCATTTAATAAAATAATATCAGACCAAACATCCACAGCAGAGGACTTCTTGTGTGTATTGCTGACGCTCTCCGTCGTAGAACTCTCCACCAAACCAAATAAATGATAAATAATAATAATACGTTTTATTTGGTGGCGCCTTTCAGGACACGTTACAAAGATAAAATAAATACTCAAACAGATAAAAACAGCCAAACACGAGGAAAACACCAGCAGAGCAAACATAAGGGACATTAAGGGGGGGGAATAAAACAGTAACGATGTTAAGGGAAAGGCAATACCGTGAATAGGTCAGTGTGAACAGGGGATAGAGCGGTTGGAGAATGAAACACTGAGAATACGGTCAGCCTTTGTGGGGTTTGTCTGCCGACTCAAAACAATGAAATCAACTAAACCGGCAAAGAGATGCAGAAGGTGGTGTTGATTCTCAGCGAGAGCAGCAGTATTACCAGAACCCCCTTTCACAGTAGGCTGTTTTATTGAATATTAAAATACATATAGTTTAATTGGGCTTCAAAGATATCTGATGTGATATGATGGTTGAATGTTGTACCCAGAAAGAAAGCACAACTTAAACAAAAGGAAGATGTGGGTGGAAGCAGGTTTTAAGAAGTCCAGGTGTATAATGTGTCGGAGCATAAACACTGGGATGGAGGACTGAAGCACTCAGGCTGGGTGTTTATAGAGAAGAGCAGAGGAGTTAAGAGGTCTGACCTACACATGACTTCACTAGAGGAGATGGAAAACGCTGAATGGTCCAGTTCAAAGCTTCGCTGATATGAATACATAAAGCTCTTTCTCATAATGACTCAGATGGAAGAATGAATTTAGATTGTTTGGACTGTATGTCTGCACATATCCACTCCTCTCTCTCAAACACACACACACACACACACACACACACACACTTACACACACACACACACACACACACAATATGGATTAGGCTAAAAAGAGAGAGCTTTTTCGGGGCTTCTTGGAGGCCTGTTGGTAGATCGATAGACTAACGGATGCTCGGCGCTGTCTGCAACAGGTCCTGACTCTGCCTGATTGGTAGAGTATCTTTAGAACAACAACAAAAAAAGACCATTATGAACAATATTCGACGTCGCGGCAAACATCCGTCATTTGGAAGTGCAAATGGGATTTAATTACATCACACTTGACTGTCGTCAGGTGAAGCCTTTAAGACATGGAAGAGGGTAATAAGAGCTCACTTCTCATAGTGAGAGCAGTGAGAGACGCTGACAGCCGTGTGAGAATGTGTGAATCAATATTTTCCCATATGGACAGCTGGGATTACTGCAACCTGTGAGTGTGTGTGTGGTGTGTGTGTGTGTGTGTGTGTGTGTGTCAGACAGAGAGCCATGCTGTGGTGTTCATGTTGTGCTGATGGCTTCGGGGCAGACACCATCACTCTGCTGCAGATGCATGATTCTCTCCATCCATCCATCCATCTGACTATCTCTCTATCGGAGGTTTAGTCCGTCTCAGAAATGTCTAAAAATACGTGTTGACAGTCTCGTTGGTGAGCACAACAACAGCCGAGCGTCAGCTATGAGTCTCAAGGCCAATGACTCATGTGAAACTTATTCATTTTAATTTGCTAACAGCGAGTCGATGTGCGTGCCAGGATTATTTATTGGCACAAAATAGATCAAATGATGTGTCACGATTTCAGCGGTCTGTTTGCTGATTGCTGCCGTGTTTTAATCGGAGACCGGAGAGATTGAAGTCTATAAATCTGGACAATAATCATTTCACTGACATGTCTAATGCTGAGAATTTACACATTAGCCGTTAGCTAAACCTCATCAGTTCAGAATAGCAGCTACAGTCGCTTCCTGTCCTCCTCTTCTCCCCAAACCCCCTGAGTCCTCCCCGACTGCGTCTCCAAGTAGAAATTAGCAACTGGATGCTTACAGTAATTACAATGTGTCTCTCGGCAACAGCAGAGAAGTGTGTGCAAGCATTTAGTCTTTTCAGGAGTAAGCATGGATAAAGCAGGGATCAGGTCACGTACAGTATAAACCTGAGTCCAAATTAGTAATGAGATATTTAGTGTAGTACGGCTCCGACAGCAGGAGCCATGACAAGGGATGGAATAACAGATACTGCTGCTATACTGTTTCTATTGTTACTGTTACAGCTGCTTCTTTAAGACTGAAAAGGACGTTATTCAGTTGTATGTTTAACGGTCTGTTACATCAAAAAACAATGTTCTGGTCTGCTGCACCCGATTATCGGACTATTAAATAGCTGTTATGGGACTATTAAATAGCTGTTATCGGTCGGTATAAGCAACATAGATGTGGGTCATTCGGGGCTTACTACTCCTACGCTGTGAAAGAGAAACTTAAAGGTACTATATGTAACAATTTACGTGTTTTAATCGCTTTATATTGCCAATGCATTTACAAATTGTAACGAAACGGAGACATTCCCGACTCTCTCGGTTGCCTATAACGGCCTGTGGACTGATTTCTATGTAAAGTACTCGGAACTGTTTTGCTTGGAAAATCCAAAGAATATGACGTTTATGCACGCTACCAAGTGCCTCGCCTCTCTTCAGCCAATCCTTCAATCCTATTGGCTTTTTGTCGAGGGAACCAGAGCGATGCTAACATCCGGGTTGGCCTTCAAAAATACGTCATCCCTGCACCACATTGACCCACGTCTATGGTGCTTATAGCGACCGGTAACGCCCACTGAATGGCCTGCAACAGTCTAATCGCCTGTCTCACCGCTACTTTAGAAAAAGCTGTGGTTGAGGCTCACATGACCGTTAGAGGATTAATTGAATCGTAAATTAACAAAATGAAGTGGCAGCTATTTTGATAATCAAATAATCATTTCGTAACTTAATTTAAAGCCGAACATTCTCCGGTTCCAACTTCTTAAGTGTGAGATTTTGCCTCTTTTCTCTCATTGTAAACTGAGTATTGTTGGGTTTTGAACTGTTGGTCTGATGAAGACCCTCCTTGGGTTCTTAGAGAGCGTGACGTCATCTTTTCACTAGAAAATAATTCAAATATTCATCAGTTGCAGTCCTGTAACCAACAAAGCTTTTTCTCCATTCATGTCCAGAAACAGAAACATGGTTTTCAGTTATGAATTCACATGTCAGTCACCACCTTTAGGGTCGTACCTGTCTGCCCCCCCACCCTCCCTGTCTTGGCCCTTTGACTTCTATTTTAAACAGCCAATAAGACTAAATAGATTATAGCAGAGCTTTGACGCTCCTGACCCTCTCAGGAAACTCCCTCTGACACGGCGGCAGGTTTAAACACATTAAAATGCTCTCATGGGTCGATGAGAATCGGAGCTTTATGTGATTTTGCTTCGAGATTATTTTAAGGGCCGTTTAAAAAATGAAACCGGAGACGTGTGTGAGAATCGTCTCTCCTCGTGTGCATCCGTCATCCATCGGCTTCTCTATGCAAACGTTTCTGCTGCGCCGGTTCGTTGAGCACAAGATGGCCACGGCACAAAGCCATCTCAAGGATTACCACAGATCCACATTCATTATGACACGGCGATGGGAGGAGGTGTACCGAGAGACGCTCGGGGTTGCACAATAACTCTTCCGCTCTGTAATGAACTGTTAATAACCATTAAGAGCAGAATAAACAGAGAGTGAGAGGTGTTTGCCTCCTCGTCACACGGTTGTTGTTGGCAACGGCATCCTTTCATTTAAGTTTGCACACTTAAGACGTAGAAGTCCTCACATGCTCCACGGCCTGACGGACGGAAGAGAAGAGGGAATGTTTGCTAAAACATGAACATTGAACTCCCATTGTGTGTTGCATGACGGTGCTGTTTCACACACACGCACACACACACACACACACACACACACACACACACACACACACACACACGCACACACACGTAAAGGATCCCTGCGGTGGCTAACAATGTTTGTGCGTTCAGGCCTCCTCCTGAGCTTCCTCCCACGCTCCTGTGGGGAGACTGTGTAAATACACACTACTCTGCCTCTCACCATCACCATAATCCATAATGCAGTCTGCTCTCCCTCACAAACAGCCACACCACATTTACCGGATCTATTATTGAACAGATCAAAAATAGTTTCTTTCTCTTTTTTTTAAAAAACAAGTGATATAAATGTGTGTGCGCAACTGATGCTTCACCGCCTGAGCATTTCCTGAGCCCCCCAAAAAACTCTCGGTAATGTCACCATTTTTAATTATTCATCACACACACACGCACGCACGCACACATGCACGCACGCACGCACGCACACACACACAAACACACACAGATGGCTGGTATTTGGAGATCTTTTTTTAAAACCTTGTGGTGAGTTGAGAGTCCGTTTTTAGGAGGCCACAAAAATATGTGCTAACTTTATTTAGTGTGGGAATCAACCAAAAACACACCTTTACACTGTAAAAAGATATCAAGAATTAAAAAATGATTTGCATGAAAAGCTCTGAATATTCTGTAGGGCTGTCCTCCACCAAAGAAATTCTGACTTGACTAACACTCATATGATTTTGTCAACTAACCGATTATAGTTGATTTAATCGACAGATCTGTGAAACTGAGTTTCTCCACAAAGAATCTCACAAAAGCGCCACTTTAAATCTGGTGTTTACCGCCAGTGATGTGGTCATAGGTCTTTTGGAAATAAGTCATTCAGCATGAAAAACGACTAATGGACTGAGTAAATCTAAGCCGACTATAAGACCAAAACAACCTATTAGTTGACTAATCGACTAAGAGGGGGCGGCTCTGATATTCTAGCTTCTTTTGTGCAACAGTTTCGATCCATCACGACCTAAAAAGAATGAATCCTGCTCTCCCATCTTGGCCATTTCACCCCACACTCCCACACATTTTCTTTCTCTCAACGTGTGCATGTGTGTGTGTGTGTGTGCATGTGTGTGTGTGTGTGTGTGTTTTAGGGGAGCGTTCTCCGAGGTGGTTCTAGCCGAGGAGAAGAGGACCCAGAGGCTGGTGGCCATCAAGTGTATCCCCAAGAAAGCGCTGGAAGGCAAAGAGAACAACATTGAGAATGAGATCGCCGTACTACACAGGTGAGGTCACCTGAGTTTCCAGCGATGCGTCAGCTTTGTGCTTCGTGTCCAACGGGAGGAATTAGTCAGGGCGGCCTCTCCCAACAATGCATGCACACAGATGCAGAATACATGCAAAGAGGGGGTCAATTGAACGGGCGACTAAATGCACGGTGTCAGTAGAAACAGTAGGATTGTGCACCGGAAATGTCAGGAGTAAAGAAGATAGACCTATTTTTAGTGTCCCTGTTGCCAGGGCAACAGCACACAGAGGCGGAGATGGTGTGGAGTTCCCCGCAGCAGTGGATTGAAGAAAGAGAAAAAGACATAGAGGGGGGTGGGGTACGATGGAAGGAGAGAGAGATATGGCAGAATGGGAGGAGAGGAGTTTGGCTAAATACTTAAAGTCACCGTTAAATAAACGGGAGAGTCATGAGAGAGAGAGAGAGAGAGTGAGAGAGAGAGAGAGAGAGAGAGAGAGAGAGAGAGAAGAAAGTTAATCTGAGAAAAAAAGAAACCCAGATGGATTCTGTGTTTCTGCTGAAAGTCACGTCTCAGCTGCTGATGTGTTACAGCGATGGTGTGTCAGCTCGACTCGAGAGCCAAGAGAGATGCTCGACTGTCTGCTGGCTCATTCATAACAATAAACGATCCAGCTCTCTGTGTGTGTGTGTGTGTGTGTGTGCGTGTGTGTGTGTGTGTGTGTGTGTGTGTGTAAGAACAGTATTTGTTATAGTTATTCTCTAATAAGCCACGGCTCTAGGGGTTTAAGAAAATATAGACAAAATTGAATATTGCAATATTCTGTTTTGTGATACTTTATTGATTCTCAAAAACACTGTATCAATTTTTAATTAATAGTTTACATGCAAATATTGACTCAATCAATACTTTATTTAATTTGCAAACAGATGCCCTTCTTAGTGTGTGTGTCCTCTGGACTGTGGTAAATATTAATTCAGGACCCATTGTTCTGATTGCATACAAATTCAGCTTTTATGCATATGGTAGTGTGTTCTTTACACTATGACAGTTTTCCTAAAATTAGATTTAAAAAGGGCCTGTGTGTGTCTTGGGCAACATACCGAACCCCAAATCTCTCCTGAATGTGTTATCGGTGTGTGAACAAGCATTTAGATTAGATACTGGTGGGCAGGTTGGCACCATGCACGGCAGCCAGTGCATGCATGTGTGTGTGAACGGGTGAATGCTGACATGTTGTGTAAAGTGCTTTGAGCGGTCAGAAGACTAGAAAGGCACTATATAAAATGCAAGTCCGTGCACCATTTACCATTCTGCTAAGCCCTGTAGCTGTAACCTCCACAGCTGGTCTCTCCAGCTGCAGAACACGGGTCATGGTCACGAGAGTTTGTATTTAAGGAGAAGAAGGCAAACACAAAGTTTTGATCTAAATGAACCGTATAGCTTTTCATAGAAAAGAGAGAGCACTCTGAATTTGAATTATGCAGCAAGAATGCCATCTGGTGACCGACGGACGGTAAGACGTTAGTCACCAGAGAGAGAAAGACTCCATCTGATGGTTTCTGTCCGTTTGTCCTCCTCAGAATCAAACACGCCAACATTGTGACGCTGGAGGACATCTTTGAAAGTACATCCCACCTATATCTCGTCATGCAGCTGTGAGTTCCTCTTCATCCTACAGAAAGGGACAATTACATAACAGAAGATTTATAAAGCGTGCATTTTTGTTGTAGGCGATTTTGTCGATTTAATGCAAATTGAATGTCATCAGTTTATCAAGAAGAAATGCCAAACCTCGTCTGGTTCAACGTCTCAAATGGGACTATTTGCTGCTTTTCTCAGTTTAACATCACTGTAAATTTCATATTTTGGGACAGTTTGAAAGACAAAACAAGACATTTAAAAATGTCGGCATAGGATCTGAGAACTTTTGATTCGTTTTCTATGTCATTTTATTACATTAACATTCAGTTAACATGTAGTTTTCCCTTTTGTTTCCCCTCAAATAGCATTAAGGATCATCTTATTCCATACTCTAGTGTTATATATTATATATTCATATACATCACTAGGGCTGTAACTAATGATTATTTTCATTATTGATTAATCTGTTGGTTATTTTCTCGATTAATCGATTAGTTGTTTGATCTATAAAATGTCAGAATCTGAAACATGTGGATCAGTGTTTCCCAAAGTCCAAGATGACGTCCTCAAATGTCTTGTTCTGTCCACAACTTAAAGATATTCAGTTTACCGTCATAGAGGAGGAAAGAAACCAGAACAATTAAGAAGCTGCAATCAGAGATTTTTTTTTTTTAAATGATGTAACCGATTAATCGATCACTTGGTGATTAATTGTTGCCGCTCCATATATCACATATACATCATATATAGTTTATCAACTGAAACACTCAAACTCAAGATGTTATTCTTTAACTGCACTAAATATTCTAGATGTCTTGTGTATCATTTTATTCACAATTTCTGTCAAATCCAGCCTGATATATTTGGTAACTTATATATCTATAGAATTAAAACAATGTTCTGCGGTTTGAACAACATCTGTCTGCACATCAGCATGAGCTGAATTCAACACAAAACCACGGTGATGTCTCTCCTGGCAGGGTCTCTGGAGGTGAGCTGTTTGACAGGATTGTGGAGAAAGGTTTCTACACAGAGAGAGACGCCAGCCAGCTCATCCACCAGATCCTGGACGCTGTCAAATACCTCCACGACATGGGGATCGTCCACAGAGACCTGAAGGTATCGCTGCTCAGGGGAGATGGAAGTATAACAATCCTTTCTCTTTGCAAACCTCCTTCCTGTTTGATCGCTCCTCTTCGTCCTTTTTGCAGCCAGAGAATCTGCTGTATTACAGCATGGACGAAGACTCCAAGATCATGATCAGTGACTTCGGACTGTCAAAGATCGAAGGCGCGGGCAGCGTCATGTCCACGGCCTGCGGTACTCCTGGATACGTGGGTAAGGTATTCATTCCTCTCCTCGTGTGAGCTCAGCGCTGATTCAGCTGATATCCCCTCTCTTTGTTCACTGCGTTGAGAGAGGCTCTTTCATCCACTACTGAGTCA
Organism: Helicolenus hilgendorfi; assembly: GCA_916700815.1. NCBI lineage: Eukaryota > Metazoa > Chordata > Actinopteri > Perciformes > Sebastidae > Helicolenus > Helicolenus hilgendorfi. The sequence goes on from CAKALG010041714.1 coordinate 12,819, forward strand.
ATTGCAAGTGTTTCACAAGTGCTCTCTGCCTCTTTAGCGTGACCCGCCAGATCACATGGTATTACCCAAAGGTCAAGATTACTTGAATTCAGCCCCACTGCCGCTCTGAGTCCTATACAGTACTTTGTCTGTAATGACTGCTGTGTGTGTGTGTGTGTGTGTGTGTGTGTGTGTGTGTGTGTGTGTGTGTGTGTGTGTGTAACAGCTCCCGAGGTGCTCGCTCAGAAGCCGTACAGCAAAGCAGTGGACTGCTGGTCCATAGGAGTTATTTCTTATATTCTGTAAGTCTGAGCTCATTCCTCATTGAGAGGTACGTGAAGCGTTCATGTTCCGGTATTGAATATGTTATATGATGTCGCTCTCAATCCTCAGGTTGTGCGGGTATCCTCCGTTTTACGATGAAAACGATGCCAAGTTGTTTGAGCAGATTCTGAAAGCAGAGTATGAATTTGACTCTCCGTACTGGGACGACATCTCAGATTCAGGTACTTCCGACTACTACACATTGTGAAATCCTACAAGTCAAAGTGGACTATTTACAGCATGAACTTGATTTGTGTTTGCAGCCAAAGACTTCATCTGTCACCTGATGGAGAAGGACCCTCTCAAGAGGTATACGTGTGAGCAGGCCCTTCAGCATCCATGGTGAGAAAACCTAAATGATGATTGTCTTTATATGAGAATCCCCTCATACCCATCCCTCTCAATGTGGGCGTGTGTCAACTAGTTGACTGAAGGAAGTGAAAAAACTGAACAATTTCTCCTTAAAGGGATAGTTCGGATGTTTTAAAGTGGGGTTGTATGAGGTACTTATCCATAGTAGGTGTATTACCTACAGTAGATGACGGTCGGTGTGCAACCAGCATCAAGAAACAGACAGGAGCACCGGCACCGGAGCAAAGCAACACAGTGCTGTGGACGGGGACGGCAGAAAAATATACTTTAGCCACCTAAAAGAAAGACCCAACTAAAAAAGTGAACGCTATATTCAGAATATTTTCTGACGGCGAACTGAACTGAAGTGAAACGTATCTATACGTTTTTTATCATCTGAGCCTGCAGGCTTTGGAGAGAGCATAGATAAGCTTCACTTTCAGTTCAGTTCCCTGTCAGAAAGGAGAAGGACTGGGCCGTTTCACGTTAGATAAAGCGGTGAACATATTCTAAATACAGCGTACACTTACACGGATATCCATTTTTTTCGGTGAGCCTTTCTTTTAGGCGTCTAAAATACATTTCCCCGTCCACCTCTCTCTGTTGCTTTGCTGCAGTGTCGGTGCCTTTGTCTGTTTCTCGATGCTGGGGGCACGCCGACCGTCATCTACTGTAGGTAATACACCTACCCTGGATAAGTACCGCATACAACCCCACTGAGAAACACCCGGACTACCTGTGAATCCTCTAACGCTTGCTGACTTTGCAGGATCTGTGGAGACACGGCTCTGGACAAGAATATCCACGAATCTGTCAGCGCTCAAATCAAGAAGAACTTTGCCAAAAGTAAATGGAAGGTCAGTGCAGAGCTGCTGAATGAGCAGGATTCAGATTGGCAGGAGGACATTCTGCTGTGTTTCTCCCTCAGTAACTGTCAGACACAGATGAGTTTCCCCTTTCTCTCTCTGTAGCAAGCGTTTAATGCCACAGCGGTGGTGCGCCACATGCGGAAGCTGCAGCTGGGCACTAGTCTCGAGGGACCCAGTCAGAT